>CM042139.1:1704982-1707482 GCA_023376005.1 Doryteuthis pealeii | reverse complement strand
TTCTTCTTCCAAATCATTCTTCATCCCTCTTTCTCTTTTTTTCGTGCTCTCGCTTTGTCCATCCCATACACACACACACACACACACACACACACATATATATATATATATATATATATATATATGTGTGTGTGTGTGTGAAAAAATATATATATAATTAAATTTGGCAAACTTAATACTACATAAAAATCTAAAACGTAAGCTAAAATAGAGAAATATAGTGAAACCAGCGAAATGATGGTGCTCAAATCAAATATCACTATACCAAATAATAAAGTATCGTTTGGTTAGTAAAATACGTTTATTTCTATATGTGGAGTTAAGTGACGGAGAGCCTTTCTGTGACTGGATATAGCAATCAAGTGATGCACCTAGAAATGTTAGCACCAAGATCAGATAGACTTTTCTGGCCAGTTCCAGGTGCAGTCGACCAGAAATTATCTCCAAGAATCGACCAAAACAAAGATACCAGATATCCTCAAATTTCCTCTCTTTCATACTGATAATCTCTCTAATTTTACTGTGTTTTAGTGTTAAATGAATCGTTAGAATTGAAACAAGTTTTTATTTATTTATTTGTTGCTGTTAGTCTTAGAATAAATGCAATATTAACACAATAATATCTTAAAATATACAAAAACACACACGTAATCAATCTTCTGGTGACTATTTTCAACTTCGTCTCTTTTAGTGACTCTCGATGATGGTTGGATTGATTAATTGATTTCAACGAAATGTCTGTGAAGTAGCAAGTAGTTTTATGTTTTAGATTAAAAAGGTTGCTTGTTATTCCTGGTGCGTGTTCCTAGGGTTTTCTTTTAATCCCATTATATTTGGTGGTCGCGCTGAAAAAGGAATTCACGGAGAGAAAAGGAAGAGTCAAAGACAAAAGATAGTTTCAGGATTCAGGCTTTATTCATGGGTCATAGCCACACCGTGGTAAGGAAATTCCTTCCTGGCCAATAGTGGTGCCTAGACACAGTTAAGTCCTAAGTTCAAATGTCGGAGAGATTCTATTTGGAGTCTGAAGTGGGTCCTTTTTCCCACACATACTCGTAGGGTTCATCCGGTGAAGGATCATAGGAGTTTATTTTTTGTATGAATTTTATTTGAATTTTATTTTAATTCCCACATATCAACTTTTCGGGTTATTTTATTCCAGAAGTTAGGGAATCGTGTACATTGTTCGTTTATATTTACATTCTGTGTAGTTTATGTTTTTTTTATTTCACAGTTGACCCTAACGAGTCACCTAGAGAATAAGTTCGATGGGTGTTGCATGAGAATGATGTTTGTGATCTTAAACAAATCCTGGAAACAACTCGCCGCACGAAAACAGCCGTGAGGTCACTTGGCCACTGTCACACAAACCATCCGAGTTAGACGAACAAGACATGTTGGACACTGCTGGACAGGGGAGGACGAACTTATAAGTGACGCTCTCCTGTGGAACCCAGCGCATCGGCACACCAGTGTGGGCCGTCCAGCAAAGATGTACATTGGCCTGTTCTCGCGGATACTAGATTCGCAGATGACCTCTGGTTGGTGAGAGATTGTTATGAATATCCATGCTACTAGATATCATGAAGAATTCCTATCTAATTACAGCCAATTTTCTATTTGAGCCTGGTATTATCACTCCGAGTAGAGTGGGCCTGGGAGTAATGGCAACAGTAAAGAGTACTCTAGATTTGCGAGAATTCTAGAACTGGAGACTCATAACTAGATGCTGATTAGTGTCATACATAGGACACACCTTTTAGGAATGGGGATTCTTAACCCTCAACAGGGAATGCAGTCGGTGTATTATAAATGCCACCAACAATGTTAGATAATGGTTAGAAAGAGTCCTATTGTTCGTTGATTGAGTTCTATCCGTTTATTTTTTAATAACATTATCCCTTATTTGACTAAGCATTCCGAGATATTTGGTTGGTACATAATTATTGGGGCATTTTTTCAATAATTTTTATTCATCGGTAAAAATTCGGACACGTTCGGCTTTGTTCTTATTGGAAAGTCCATGGGGAACACATCCAGCCAATTACCAACACTTTTCTGAGCTTTTCGAGACGACGAACGATGATTGAATGGTCCACATTGAAATCTTCAGCCAACATTGTCGTTGTCAAACATTCATCCTCTTTCGCGGCTGCCAAAAGTGCTTGATCGTTGAAATTTCATTGTCGACCTCTTTCTTCTTCATCTTTGAGGTTTATCGCTCGATTTGAACTTCCTGAACCATTTTTCAATTTGGCTTTTGCTGATTGTTCCTTCACCAAAAAGTTCATTGAGATCGTGAAAATGACTGTGCTGTATTCCAACCTTTCTCGAAGTGTTAGAGCATAATATGTCGAATGTGGATATGACTTTCGATACGCATTCTGAAAAGAGAGAATTCATTTCATGAAACAAATTAAATAAACCGCCAATTGTTATTGTTTTTATTGAATAAAATTTGTTGACAAAGAGCTGTAACAATTAAGCACCAACTAGATAG
>CM042139.1:1657482-1692482 GCA_023376005.1 Doryteuthis pealeii | reverse complement strand
GCAATCATCATCTGGTGCCGGAATGTTTTTGGTATTTGTAATTCACTTAAAATAACAACGCTGACGTCAAAAAAGAGTATAACTGAAACACTACGCAACAACTGTAAATCAATTTAACATTAATTCATGTTCTCTTTTAATTTTTCTTAAAAAATATGAATAAAATAACGTTAAATAAATCAAGTTATGTTTTCTTTAAAGTTTCATTTTTATCAAAATAATTCATCCTAGTTGAGAAATAAAAAATATTTACATTGAACTTCATTTCATTTTCCACTAAAATTTGTTCGGTTGATTATGGTAAAAAATGTACGTCCTCAGTCTACTGCGTAGGATTTTACACACGGTCACAACTATGGAATATCTAGCGGAGATCGACCTCGCTTTTCAGTAGTAGTGGATCTGCGAGACTAGTTTGGAAACCATTACACATGCGACGAATAATAATCCTCACGCCTATTTTTATGAACAGGTAATTTTCAAGGGAATTAACTAATAAAAACTTTACTATGAATTATCTCCCTTGCTAATTATTTCCCTTTGGAGTTCTTTCCCTTGGGTATTATTTACTTCCCTTAGATTTTATGTTTTCTTCTTGGATTATAATCATACTATACTTATTTACTAAGCGTAGCTTAGATGTGGCACAAGGCCTAAAGTATGGGGCGTCCAATGAAAATCGAACTCACTAACAATGGTCTGCGAATCTAACTTGCTAACCATTACACCACGTGACCAGCTACCGTCTGCTTGATGGTTGAATTGGATATTTTAAAACATTCAATATGGTAACATATTCACATAACATTCACATAGGATAAATAGAATATTATCATTATCTTTTTCAGCGTTTCAAAACTTTTCCAGGTGTGTTTTGAAATGATCGTAAGATGAAAAGCAAAACAATACAAAGATATAAAATAATTGTGACGACAAACCTCAGACTTTCAAATTCTATTTATTACCATTTTTTGATATTATATCCAATACAATTATTATATATACAGGCAAGAATATGCGCCCTCTCCTAGGCGTAAGTACTTAACTTTTAATCTAATTAAATATATTAAATTAGAAAGACTAACGAAATTAAATAAGAATGCAATTAAAAAGATTACACGCTTATTCTAGTTATATTTTGATTGGTTTCTTTATAAAATCAATCATAGGATTGATTTTAATACGTTGGCGAATAAATCAATACTATTAGAGATCAATAACAAGTAACTATTTATTAAACCCGGTTTTGTTAAAACCAGTATGTGAATTAACCATACCATACATTAGGTAAACCTTTATTTCTTGGTAATATATAAGACACATTGCAGGATTTTAAAACGCAATAATAACATAGGCTGTTCTGGAGCAAACCTACACTGTGTTGAGAATCTGTGTTACGTCTAAAAAATACGTGGTTCAAAATTAACTGACCTAAAAAATGTAAAGGTTTTTAAATAAAATAACTGGTGCATTATATCTTGTATTCATTAATATACCAATACTGAAAATGTCATAAAATTCTGATTATTCTATGATTTTTGGTATTTTTTTTTCTTTCGGCAAGGTGACATACGATGGTGGAATTTAAGTCCAGTAAGTTCGATTACAGAAAAAAAAAACTGTACGTTATTGTGAATGTATTAATCGAATTGGGCTTTAAATCATTGGTTTTTACTTTCACTTTATTGTTCGCTATTGAAAACGTCATTACGAAATTTTATCAACAAAAAGTAAATTGTAATCGATTGCGGGATCGATTAAAACAATATGAAGTTGTAGGTAAATGTATACATGGGACGAGGAGGGATCTATTTGGAAATGTATGGTCAATTTAGAGGAGCATGTTGGTTGGTTGGTTGGTTGGATTTTACGGGATGTCAACCTATTGGCTCATTTTGTGCCGAAGACGTTTTTGATGGGTACTTTTAAACTCAATTTTTTTAAACTCATGTTTGTTTTCTATTTAACACACAGATTGTGCCCTAACAGGTACTACCACTCCGGATCGGAGTAGACCTGGGAGTAATGGCAATGAAGCAGTATGCCAGCAAATAGTACATGGTCCTGCCGTTAAATTATGGTGATTAACGTCAGTATGAGAGAGATAAAAATAATGACAGCCGTGATCAGGAAAAATCGGTTGATGTATTTTTCTGCAGTAGCTAATTCGGTTTTCAGTTGTTCGGCTTTCCGTTTTTCTGCAAACGATTTTCCCATTTCGTAGAGAAATTCCGTCACTAAAAACTCTTTATGAATGGAAATGTCTGCTTTTTGCGACCGTTGATGTTTTTGTGTTTTCTTTGACTGTGTATATTCCTCATTCAATTGTGTCACTGTGGTTGGCATCTGCTGCGATGAAATCTGGTTTGTAAGAGAAAAGAAGAAGAAAAACAAACATCAGTTAATAATTTGTGTGTTTATGAGTTAATCATCAATCAAACATAAACTTTATTCGCGCCATTTCTTTCTGTCTCACTGTCTCTCTTCACCCCCTCTCTCTCTTTCTCGCTGTCTCTTTCACCCCCTTCACTGTCTCTCTTCTCTCTCTCTCTCTCTCTTTCTCGCTGTCTCTCTTCACCCCCTCTCTCTCTCTCTTTCTCGCTGTCTCTCTTCACCCCCTCTTCTCTCTCTCTCTTTCTCGCTGTCCTCTTCACCCCCCTCTCTCTCTCTTTCTCGCTGTCTCTCTTCACCCCTCTCTCTCTCTCTCTTTCTCACTGTCTCTCTTCACCCCTCTCTCTCTCTCTTTCTCACTGTCTCTCTTCACCCCCCTCTCTCTCTCTTTCTCGCTGTCTCTCTTCACACCCCCTCTCACTGTCTCTCTTCACCCCCTCTCTTCTCTCTTTCTCGCTGTCTCTCTTCACCCCCTCTCTCTCTCTCTCTTTCTCGCTGTCTCTCTTCACCCCCTCTCTCTCTCTCTCTTTCTCGCTGTCTCTCTTCACCCCCTCTCTCCTCTCTTTCTCGCTGTCTCTCTTCACCCCCTCTCTCTCTCTCTCTTTTTCTCATGTCTCTCTTCACCGCCTCTCTCTCTCTCTCTCTCTTTCTCAGTCTCTCTTCACCCCCTCCTCTCTCTTCTTCTCTGTCTTCTTACCCCCTCTCTTCTCTCTCTTTCTCACTGTCTCTCTTCACCCCTCTCTCTCTCTTTCTCGCTGTCTCTCTTCACCCCCCTCTCTCTCTCTCTTTCTCGCTGTCTCTCTTCACCCCCTCTCTCTCTCTCTTTCTCTCGCTGTCTCTCTTCTCTCTCTCTCTCTCTCTTTCTCACTGTCTCTCTTCACCCCCTCTCTCTCTCTCTTTCTCGCTGTCTCTCTTCACCCCCTCTCTCTCTCTCTTTCTCACTGTCTCTCTTCACCCCACTCTCTCTCTCTCTCTCTTTCTCACTGTCTCTCTTCACCCCACTCTCTCTCTCTCTCTCCTCTCTTTCACTGTCTTCTTCACCCCTCTCTCTCTCTCTCTCTCTCTCTTCTCTTCGCTTCTCTCTCTTTCTCAGTCTCTTTTCACCCCCCCTCTCTCTCTCTTTCTCACTGTCTTCTTCACCCCTTCTCTCTCTCACTGTCTCTCTTCACCCCTTCTCTCCACTGTCTCTCTTCACCCCCTCTCTCTCTCTCTCACCCCCCCTCTCTCTCTTTCTCACTGTCTTTCACCCTCCTCTCTCTCTTTCTCATATCTCTCTTTCACCCTCCTCTCTCTCTTTCTCACTATCTCTCTTCACCCACTCTCTCCCACTGTCTCTCTTCACACACACCCCTCTCTCTCTCTCTCTCTCTTCTCTCTCTCTCTCTCTCTCTCTCTCTCTCTCACACACACACATACACACACACACACACACAACACACATATTTTTTTCATTTTAATCAAGATTTTTGTAGATCTTATTTTAATTTATCGCAATTTTTATGCTGTTCTATCCCTACTTGTCTTTTAATCTTTCAAAATAGCTCTTGATATACAGCTAGCAAACCTTCTCTCTCTCTCTCTCTCTCTCTCTCTCTCTCTCTCTCTCTCTCTCTCTCTCTCTCTCTCTCTCTCTCTCTCTATATATATATATAATATATATATATATATATTATATATATATATATATATCCCATACGTATGCGCACGCATGTCTTATCTACACTGATTATATATAAGAATTGAAACAATAATAGCAAGACACCATATTGTTACACTATAAATCATTATTGGAGGGTTAACACAAGCCGGTATTATCACATGAATACTTTTATTTCGATACCGAATATGTCTTCTTCACATCACATGATGTCTTTGAAAATTTGATGAGAATATCAACTACTTCCGATCATTCAAATACAAAACCCAGGATGAAATTGACGGAAGGTTACAATTTTATTTTCCGCTCTCAGTATATATATTATGGATTACCAAAGTTGCCGAAAAATCCGTGTTTTACTAAACAAATTTAACCCCCCCCCCCCAACATCCGATGAAAATAAAATTACCAAAATTCAGGAATTATCTGATTTCAATGAAGTTTTCACTGCTGATTTTATTTACCCATAAACTTTATATTCACCATCTCTTTTTCTTTCTTACAGTCTCTGTTCATCCTCTCTTTTTCCTTTCTTCTCTCTCTCTCTCTCTCTTCTCTCTCTCTCCTCTCTCTCTCTCTCTCTCTCACACACACACACACACCACACACACACACACACACACACGGTATGCGCACGCATGTCTCATCTACACCGATGATATATATATATATATATATATATATAATATATATATATATATATATATATTGTAGATAATATGGGTGTTATGTTTCCAAGCCGGAAGTGTTCAATATGATAGCTAGAGCGTTTATATTTCAATTAAAGTAGCGGGGACACGAAGTCAACACCAGGGTATTGACAGTTTCTCTCCCTGGCGTTTTCTGAAGATTGCATTGGCGAGAAACTGTCAGTAACCACGTGTAGACTCCATGTCCACGCTACCTTAAGCCAAATGTGTGTGTATGTATGTGTGTGTGTGTGTGTGGAGAGAGAGAGAGAGAGAGAGAGAGAGAGAGAGGGAGAGAGAGAGAATATGAGTGATATATCTATAGATAAAAAGTGCTGATAAACAATATGATTGATAGAGAATTTATATTTAAGTTAGCGTCAACATTGAGCAATTGCATCTGGTTACTGACAGTTTCTCGCCTATGCGATCTTCATAACAAATCTGAAGATAGGTGAGCGAGAAACTGTTAGCAATCAGAAGCCGTTGACTTCATGTCTACACTACCTTAAATATATATATAATATATATATATATATTATGTGTGTGTGTGTGTGTGTGTGTGTGTGAGTGTGTGTGTGTGTTTTAAAGCCCAAGGAGAATATACAGTGTATATATATATATTATGGAGGATATTTACTGTTGGTGCATTTTTAATTATTTTAATGCGTGTGTCCGTATTAATCTGTATAAGTGATCATCAACAATAATCCAGCCATTATTCATTCAGTCTTATAATATTCTCGCTGATCCAGCTAACTGGGCATTTTTCTCCAATTTAAACATTAACCCTTTGAACCCGATTGCCCGGTATTTTGGCCGTTAACCATAAGTACATAATTTATGTTTTTATATTTTATGTTATTCAGAGACGCTGATAGATACGAGTCCTGCGTCCCTGATGCATAAAAATCTAAAAGACTCAGTAAAATCATATCCATGCGTCCCAGTGTTTTTCTTTTTTCTTCCCTCGCCATTTCAAGCTAAATTTAAATACATTTCAATTGTTTCTTAGAAACGAATGGCATAGGATAAGTTACAAGGTAGGGGTTAGATGGCTTTAGTTGTTTCCCAGATTATGAATAAAAACCCTCCGATTTATTAAGAAACTTTATTTGGGACCCATTAAATTTCCCGTGAAATATTTGCGTCCTGGGACGCACTAAATCACAAAGCTATCAGCATCAATGGTCATTTTATTATTTCTTAATTTTTTCTAAATTTTCTATTTTATTTATGAATCTGTAAAGCGGGTAACTAACAGAATCCATTTCACATTTTCATCTATTTTTCAAGCCAAATCCACAGATTGAAGAGGGTTAAAATCATGGGATGGGTTCTACCGGTTAATCCACTGATGTACAATCTCTGTTGCTGATCAAATTAAAAGATCAGATGTCTAAGCGGTAAATATAATATCAACTGAAAAAGTTGGTTATTTGATACTGTAATCTGTCTTGCTTTTTTTTTCTTTTGTTTTTGCAAACAATTCTATGATTCAAGTAATTAATACAATTGGTCATTATTAATCAATCAGAACGTCAATTATCAATTCTGTATACAAATACTTTCTATACATTCAAATGGTTTCAAATTTCTAATTTGATACTATTGATTGTGGAAAGAGATCTATTTAACCCACAGATGAGATAAAAGGGTACTACCACTCCGGATCCCCAATGGACATTGAAGAAATAGCAAAAAATAGTCGTACTTTTAATCCCACTAAACTGATATATAAATTCGGTACATAAGTATTGATCAATCGATTTTGTGGATGAAGGTTCTTATTCATCTCAATTCAAATATATTTAGCGTTTCAATCTAATATGGATTAATATATACAATAATAATCTTCATACAATGACTGCTATTTACACAGTAGCATTGAAACCAACTAAGCCTTCATCAGATGATGACTCTGGGTTCAGGCATGGTTTCGGGGCCGAAGCACCATTACCACTAACCCAGAGTGCCCCAGCAGTATCTCACGATACCACCAGACTTTGTTGGTTTGATGTCACAATGTAGGATTGGCATATCCACGATGATGCGGTTAGAGCTTTCGCCTGGATCTTTTTTATGTATTTCCTCTTGTCTGGTGGAGAAAGTCCAAATTTAGACAAAAATGCCAATGGACAGTTGGTGTGTATGTATGTATGTCTGGAGGAAACTAAAAAAATAAAACAATTAACAACAAAGTAAATATATATATATATATATATATATATATATATATATATATATATATATACATTCACTATCACCAAATCTTGCTTTTTAAGAAAAAATAATGAAGATTTGATTTATATTTGTAAACATAATTAAAGAAATAGAATTTAAATAGTAACAGCATGGATTTTTTTCTGTATTTAATATTTTGAATAGGAGACACAAGTTTTTCTTTTCAGAGTGTCTATGCACTTATTTTTCTAACGTCTCACCGGACCGGAACAACGCAAGTTCTTTTTGGCGTAGGGATTTTAATGAGGATCCAACTCATGATTCAGTAATAATGGATCTGCGATTCTAACTTTTTGCCCCCCCCTCTCCATCCAGGCGACACCGGGTAGCCACTTCTAGTTAAAATATAAAAGAATGTATGTGCTCTTTTTTCTGATGCCCCTATAAGCCGGATCAACGCAATAATCTTTTTTACATAGGGATTTTAATGGGGCATCCTGCGAGGATCCAACTCGTAATCCAGTAATAATGGATCTGCGAGGCTAGCTTTTTTGCCCCTCTCTACCCAGGTGACACCGGGTAGCCGCTTCTAGTCTTACCTTTGATACATCGTAAGTTGTTTGGTCGGAAATTTTCATCGATCTTCCTTTTGTTTTAATATAACGAAATATTCTGACAATTGTTGAATTTTCGGCTTTTGAATGATAAATGTTGAGTACAGTGATTGATGTTGTACAACAAAAACCGACAAATAACATGTTAGCCAGAAAGAAATAACCTGAAAAATAAAGAAATTTTGTTTATTTACAATGAAATATAATCAAAACAAACAAGGAGGACATTTTGTAGAACGATACGAGGTGTGTCTGAAAAGTAATGAGACTGTTGTCACAAACAATTCATTTAAAAATCCAAACAACAAACTAAATATTTTTCTTCTCCAAATTAGTCTCCCTCTTGAATCTAATGCACTTCCCATCCTCCTCTGTCCGAGGACAATCAAGCCGTAGTAGTCTCAGTGTTACTGTACGGCTGCATTACCTCGACTGTAACGAGGCGCCTGGAGTAAAAGCTAGATGGGACTTGCACGAAAATGCTGTGTGCAATATTAAACAAGACGTGGAAACAACACCCGACGAGAAAACAGCTATGAGGCTACCTGTCCCATATAACACAAACCATCTGTGTGAGGCGAACAAGACACGCTGGACACTGCTGGAGAAGCAAGGATGAACTCATAAGTGACTTTCTTCTGTGGAAGCCAACACATGGGCACACCAGAGTAGGTCGCCCAGCAAAGACGTTCATAGATGATGATGATGATGGGAAATCCTAGAGTCAAACCAGGTTTAGTGCAAAGTGGAATTTGTGTGGTGTCTTGTAATGTTCAAAATTCACTAACAATGTTTATATTTACCCCCTCCTACTTCACAATGGACAGGATGTGACACAAGGTCAATATTTAAGAGCAATAATACTCGAATTGAGATTTTTCTTTTCTTTTCCAAGACAGTTATCTTACCAAGACTAAAGAAACTAATCTGACTTAATATTTACTCATAACCGGGGAGAGAAGAGAAACATGTCTTTCCTAGAAAGATTAGCCCGATAAAAACGAAAACACAGACGACCTCGTCCAGGAGTTGATATTGGATCGCCGATTCAATCTCCTACAACGACAGCCATTACACAAGTGCACCTAGAAACTCGTATTTTTGGAAGATCAATAATTTTGGAACAGTTCTCTGGTTATATTGATACCCTACTTAGACATTGTTATAGGTGATATAACCTATGTACATAAATGGAATGCGCCGACGACTACTATAAGTAGCAGGAACAATTGTGGCTTGACACGAAGCAACGCGAGTCAGCTCGTAACTGTATGGTCGGACGCAATCTCCGCTTTCTTTGCTGTAAATGTCTACTCCTTTTGTTCAATACATTTGTATATATTGTTACCAGTCGTTTTTCTTATTTTTTATCCTTAAAACCCCACAACAGACATAATATACAAAAACAGGGGAACCTCATAAAAAGCATAAGAGATATCATCATCATCATCATCATCATCACTCTTTCTTTTCCTCCCTTTCTTTCTTATTCTCTCCATTTTTTTCTTTATTCTTTCTTTCTTTCTTCCTCCCTTTCTTTCTTTTTTTTAATTTCTTTTTATTAGGGGTATTTTTTCTTAAATAAGTTTGATCGTAGATCCTTCTGATGACCCCTACATTTAGTTTGGATGATGTTCTAGCTCATCATTACAATAGTATAGTGAGTTTAAACCTCAGACGGTGCCCCATGGTATTGTCCTGTACAGGGGTAAGAACCCCCAAATGGGGCCACCCGTTGGTCGTGGGTATCGAACCGTGATGCTTAAACACTCCCCTTGGGTCTTTACTTAGGCTAGACAAGCGGTCGGAGACTCCCCACCGATCAATTGGCTGGTCACGTCAAGCCCTAGCACCTATATGATTGCCCCAACCCTATTGCCTTTATGGCAACCCTTAATCCTTCTTATCATATGGGTACTAGAAGGCGGTAGCTGAGGGTCTACATATCCTGGGAAGGGCGTTAAACACTATCTGATAGTGAGATTCCAGTTCTGGAAGTTTGGGGAATGTGGAGCACCCCTTTATCACCATTGCTCCCTGGTCCACTCTGACCCGGAGTGGTAGTACCTGTTAGGGTCCCATCTATGAGTTGAATAGAAAAACGTAAGTTTATAAACAAAATTGTATTATACATTAAGAATGAATTTATTTCACAACTTTGTCGGCATTAAATGACCCACTGAGGTTGATATGCCGTAAAACAAACCAGGCCGAACCAAGCTATATGCTTTGTTTATGCCCTACGACAAATTTACACTAAAAACACCGGTTCCCAGCAGATCACCAAATTTTTGCAGTATTAGACTTGGTAACAATGAATGACTATAGCAATAAATAAAAATGTCTAATAGGAAACGTATATTCCTTTGTCAAAAAGCAATGGTAACCCAATTTTCTTGAACTCCCATGAAATAGACTGCAATATCTCAGCGCGGATCGCTTACTTTTTCTCAAGACTTTATTATAAGAGATTCGGTGTCCGTCTGTTGGTAACCGAAACTACGTCACTGCGTAAATCACAATGCATAAGTTTATCAATGATTATCCATTAATACACAAAATAGAAAAAATATTGTTTATTAACGATGTCGCTCTGTAGATCTGGATTTTATTCTCCAACTTATTAAAATCAATCCTTTGTGTTGTTTCTATATAGAAACCGATTAAAATATAATCAAAATAAGTATACCCTTTTTATATGCGTTCTTATTTAATTTCCTTAATTTTTCTGATTTGATATATTCAATTAAAAAACTAAGCAAAGAACATCGGCCTCTGTGTGATCTCTGATAAAACGGAGTTCATGAGTTTAAAAAAGAAAGGAGACATCTCCACACTTGAGGAAAGCCTCTCAAGATAGTAGAACAATTCACATACCTAGGTAGTAATATCTCATCCACAGAGAGCGATATCAATACACGAATAGGAAAGGCATGGTTGGCGACAAACAAATTATCAGTCATATTGAAATCCGATCTCGTTGATAAGCTAAAGCGACAATTTTTCCAGGCTGTTGTTATATCAATATTGGCAAGTATCTCTTTAGAAGAATAAGGAATATAAAATGAAAAACAAAACCTTTGCAACTTAATTCGACTTTAGAAAATAGGATTAAAAGATGATTCTTACTAGTAATATTAATGAGAAAAAGAAAAGATTTTGTTTTGATTTTAAATAGTGATTACGAAGATTTACTTACCAAGATAGGGTAAACTATCAGAATTGGGCGGCAACGATTCACTGATGACCAATTGAAAAACAGCAAGGGACAACAATACGGTGACACTGATGGATATTTTCTCACCGGATTCAGATGGGATGAAGAAACTTAAAAGACCAATTGCCGAAATTATAATTGTTGGGAAAAGTAAATTCAGAAGATAAACGGCTGGTTTACGTTGTATTTTAATTTCAAATACGACAGTTGAGTAGGATTCTTGGCAGCAGGAATAGTTGGTAGCAATTGTTCGGACAGAATAATTCAAAAGTTTCCATTCTCCATTACGCAAATAATTGGAACGATCTCCAGGTTTTTCATATTGGTTTTTCACTGTTACTTCTAAATCGTTGTATGACCAAGAACCAAACGTCAGCTTGCATATCTGTGCAAAAAAGTGAATTGTTTAAATACATCATTCTTTCTGTGTATTGAAGATAACAAACACATTATATATATATATATATATATATATATATATATATATATATATATATATATATATATTATATATATTATGGAGTATTTAAACAAACAATGTGTTTATTTGATATGGCTTTTAACCGAATAATATATATATATAATATTATATATATATATATATATATATATAGTATCCATTTGGCATTTTAACGTTTCCATTACAGTAGCATCAGCAAAAGTGCTCAATTTTAAAACCAGAGCAATAATAATAATAATAATAATAATAATAATAATAATAATAATAATAATAATAGAGGAAAAGAGTTACTTTTCCTCTACTAATATTATCATTATCATATATATTATATATATATATATATATATATATATATATATATAGAGAGAGAGAGAGAGAGAGAGAGAGAGAGAGAAAGAAAGAAAGAGAGAGAGAAGGGAGAGAGAGAGAAATAGAGAGAAAGAGATAATTGTAATGTAGTAGACACTTCTCACAATCAATGAGCCCATGTAACATAATAGAAATAGAAAGAAAGTGAAAAAAGCCAGGAATGTAACAGTTACGTGTACTTTAACATAGAAAGTTTTTGGGATGGGTCAGCACAACGTCCCATGGCGTTTTCTTGGCAGTTCCAGTGTTTACTTTAAGAAAACTTAGGGACAATCTCTGACCCAGATTGGCAGCTACCTAAAATGTGACTTTTCCTCACCGTACCACCGTTTAGGGGGCGTAATCCTTAAATACGAAATAAATAAGAGGTTCATAGAATATATGAGGTGAATTTTCCCCAAGGAGTTGGCAAAAGAAAGCACTAATTGCAGTTTCACATTTTACAAGGAAATCAATGATGGTGGATACTTTAATGTCTCAGAAGACAGTTTTTTATGGACTTCTTTACTGACCGCAACGTCCGACAATTTTTCTGTACCGGAGATAGATATGAACAGACTGCGATAGATAGATAGATATAGATAGATAGATAGATAGATAGATAGATAGATATGAATAGAGGTTGATAGAAGATAGATAGATAGATATGAATAGAGTGATAGATAGATACAGACTGCGATAGATAGATTAGTAGATAGAGAGTAGATAGATAGATAGATAGGTATGAATAGAGGTTGATAGATAGATGATATGAACAGACTGCGATAGATAGATATGTCGATAGATAGAGATAGATAGATAGATAGATATGAATAGAGTTGATAGATTGATATGAACGACTGCGATAGATATATAGATAGATAGATAGATATGAACAGACTGCGATAGATAGATAGATAAATAGATAGATAGATAGATAGATATAAATAGAGGTTGATAGATAGATAGATAGATAGATATGAACAGACGGAGATAGATAGATAGATAGATAGATAGATAGATATGAACAGACGGAGATAGATAGATAAATAGATAGATAGATAGATCACTGAATTAAAAAATGACCCCAGTTTTTCTATATCATATCAACTTTTTGAGCTACGAGATACCCTAATTTTTTCTAACACATTTTTGCTTATTTTATGGAATGTTTTGAAAATGTATATATAATGGGAAATAATAAAACATTACATTGGGCATCACATATTTTGTTGAGTTAGATCTGACATTTGATTTTGACAAACTTTTTGATTATGAATTCAAAAATTATCCCATTTTTTCTCTAATACATCAACTTTTTAAGTAACAAGATATCCTCACTTGGTCTCAAAAAACCATTAAAATACGGCATGTGCCATATTTGAGCTTATCTAATAGAATATTTCAAAAGATTTACAATGGAAAATAATTTTTGAAATTGCCTGACTGTAATGTTTTTACACATTCATTTTGGTCATACAAAGGATATTGTTACTGTAAGTCAAATTGTGTACAAGTAGCAAATGGTAAGAAATTACACATAGTTTTTTTCTAGAGTGTTCAATATTTGAACAGCCATCATATTTACATCCCATATACTTTGATACCATTCCTCCATGAATTTCAAATCTTCGTGGAATCATTCATCTTGCTCATAGCTGACCACACGAAGGTTTTCCAAGAAATTAGCAAGATGGCTACGCAGGAAATGTAATTTGATGCTCATGTTGCAATCAAGCGTTTTGTGGCTATTCAATTTCAGAGTAATTCTTTGCTCATGCATTTCCAAGAAAGTTCTTGAGAAGGTAAAGAACTTGTCAAGAACTAAGCATTCTTTTCGAGTTCTGACTTTATCCCGATGAAATGTTCATCTTTGATAACTTCCAGATTCTGTAGATCATCAAACATAACGGCCTTGATTCTTTCAATTGACAGGCCAGGAAATGCCAAAATGTGGTACTTGAAACATTTGCCTTCAATTGGCAATGCTTTAATGAATTGCTTTGAGAGTCCTAGTTTCATGTGCAAGGAGGAAACATAATTTTCTTTATGTCAACAAATGGCTCATGTAGAATGTTGGGATCAACAGGTTTGAGGTCAGATCTTGGCGATATATTCCTTTCCACCCAATGCCTCTCTCAAGCTCTACTGCCCCACACTAGGATTTCAGCTGAATGAGGCACTGGACGTATAGTTGATGGTAGACTAGACTATTCAATTTTACATTTGTTTTTCTTGTTATATGGTGAAGTTTTTTATTAAACAAAAGTAACAGTCTGTGCAATGATATTTTGGCTCTCACCAAATCATAGGTATACCAAATGCCAACTTATCACATGTTCCTTTGATCGACATCCATAAATTCTTAACCCACTTTTTGTTCATCTTGTGAGGGACCCAAGACTTGCCTTAATCAACAAGTTTTAATTAGAAATATGCAAAATAGACTAGCTTCAAAAATGCATTCATGTTTGTTCTTTGATTGGGAATCAACCTAGTCACCTGATCTGAATAATTCTCTTTCATTTTCAATAAAATAATCAATGCAATCAGTTGACCAGTCCTATTACAGACAAATAATACAATTGTGCTTATTTTGGGAGGAAGCTGTAGAGAAAAAACTTAACGTGATAGAAAAAAACTGACTGTAGTTTTGAAACCAGCATGCCAATATTAGTCTAAATCAAATGAAAAATGAAACTCAACAGAAATTATGTCCAAATTTGTTTCCCAGTATAAAAAATGCGGATTATACTCGAGGATTTAAGGTAATTTCTTCTTTTACAACTGAATACCTAAGGTCTTTATCTTGGAATTTTATTTGTGTAATTTCTCTCTAGAATTTTAAAATTCTGGAGAGAAATTTCACAAGTAAAATACCAAAATAAAGACTTTAGGTATTCAGATGTAAAAGAACAAATTACCTTAAATCCTCGAGTATAATCCGCATTTTTTCCTAAGATTTAAAGGTCAAAATCCCTAGTGCGTACTATATAAGAGGTTAAAAATTAAAAAATATTTTCTAAGCAATGTCTGAGTCTCTATCTGCTGTCCAGCAATGTTTATTCAGACGCATTTTGTGATGTGGACGCGAAAATATCTTAAGCTTTGCCTAAAAGCAATGAAGTCATAAAAGAATCATCCATAAATTACAGTAAGCAACATTTATTTTTTAAAAAAGCTACACGTTTCCATAATGTTATATATACAATAATAATAAAGGACGTTACCGTATACATTTTTACAAACCAAGGACGTTATATAGACCTCCTTGAATCAAGTTAGAGGAGTTTAGGTTTTTCATAGGTACAGCTCCCTCAAAATCCCCTGCGTATTATACTCAAGGGCGGACTATACTCGAGGATTTACGGTATACTTTCTTAATTTCCCATCTGAAACATTTCTTATAAAATATTAGAATAAGATATTCGAAAATAATTTACCTGAACGTCAAATGGAAAGTATCTGATGTTCAGATTACAAGTTGTTTGAAGTTGTGATGGGAAATAATACTTGACAAATCCACTTGAATTGATATCGACGCGATAATATTCATGAAGACCTCGAAGCATGTACTCAGCACTACATGAAAAAAAAGAAAAAGAAGAAAAGACAGAATTACAGAAATAATATTACAATATTATTTGTATGGATTTTTTAAATGAGACTTCATGTGCATAATTTTGATTTTTCAGACTATTGTCCTCATCTTTATTGTGGTATTTAAAATCACAACGTTTCCGTCGCTGTATCCACCGGCCTTCCTCAGGTGTTTCCTCTGTATTCGAGCATTGACCCAACTTAGGAAATCATTTTGAATAGTTTGGCTTTTTTGGTTTGTTTTTTTTTTTTTTTTTGGGGGGGGTCTGTTTGTTGTTGTTTTTTTTTGTTTTTTTTTTTTTAATGATCATGATGTTCCTCGTGACGCATGTTGGAAGATAGGCGTGCAAAAACAATGACGACATTATTGAATGAAATCTTCCGAAAGTTCTTCTGCGCCTTATTTGGTCAAGAGTCGAACAATTTAAAATGATTTCCCAACTTGGGTCATTGGTATGCTCGGATACACAATAACCACCCGAGAAATGCCGGAGGATACAGCGACCGAAACGTTGAAACTTCGCATACCAAAATAAAGACGAGGACAACAGTCCGAAAAATCAAAATTATAAATATTAGAATAGTCTGGCTTCATGTTAGTGATCAATTGAAAGTATAAGTGAGCTTAGAAGTTACAACTAAGTATAAATATTTACATATATAAACGCCCAGTTTGTGTGTATGTATGTCCGGCGGAAATCTTTACATATATAAAGGACAGTTTGTGTGTATGTATGTCCGGGGAAATCTTTACATATATAAAGGGCAGTTTGTGTGTATGTATGTCCGGGGGAAATCTTTACATATATAAAGGGCAGTTTGTGTGTATGTATGTCCGGGGGAAACTATGAAAATAAAACAATTAATGACAAAGTATACATATATACATTCACTATCACCATATCTTGCTTTTTGAACAAAAATAATGAAGATTTGATTTATATGTGTGAAGATATTAAAAAAATAAAATTTAAATGATAACAGCATGGAATTCTTTTCTTTTCTTCTTTTTTTTTTTTTTTTTGCATTTATATTTTAAATAGGAGACATTAATTTTTCTTTTCAGGTTGGTTGGATCAACGCAATGGGACATCTTGTGAGGATCCAACTCACGATTCAACAATAATGGATCTGCGAGACTACTTGTTTTATCCTCCGCCCCACACTATGTAGGCAACCCCGGGTAGCCGCTTCTAGTATTTCCCATAAATTTCGATGGTGTAAATGTATATCAGAATGATTAACTGAATCTCCTAGCTGAGTTAATATTTTTGTTGAAGAAAGAATTATTATTCATACTAATCTAATATATTACGAAGAAATGGAAATGAATCCGACAATATAGAGAGAAATAACAAATAAATGTGAAAAATAACAGTTGTGAAGATGATTTATTAATATCTGAAAAATTAAAACATTTCGATTATTATATATATTGGAAATATATATTTATAATCTTTTTCAGGACATTCAAATATTTATCATTTGATACGGGACAGAAAGGGGTCGAATTTTTACGTTTTGATTGGTTTTTGATAACAATTTTGAAACTACGGAATCTTTTTTGGAGATATGGTGTATGGAGTAACTCGTCATTGTCATTAATCATGGGGGGGGGGCACTGAGTGGTAGTACCTGTTAATATATTCAATAGGGTGGTGTGCAAAATATATCTAGGAAACCAGTACACAAAAAAATGTAAATATGAAAGTGCACTGAAGGCTAATTCCCAACATCTTGGTATAAAATAACCCTAGACGGGTTGAGATGCCTTTCAAATCAATCGATCAATTTGAACTCTGTAACCTTGGTATGACAAACACTCGAGGAGATCAAACTCTGTAGTCGAGTCAGTTGTAATTTCACTTGCAGGGATTGATTTTCCTTTGATGTTACGGTTGCCGTTAGGTGTGGGATTATCTTTGTGATACGATCCGTGCACGGAACCACATGTGATATTAACCCGATACTGGTCACGGAACGAAATGTGGAATTAATCCGGGAACGGGACCAAATGTGATACTATGTTAGGTCCTGGTCACGGTAACAAATGTTATACTATCCTGGGTCACGGGCCCCAAATGTGATAGTATGCTGGTCACTGTATGAATTATTTCCGTGACTACCACATGAGCCTACGGCTAGCTGCTAATTCAATACCCTCTGCAAAACTGGGATCAACGTTACTTGGTCGGAGTGTCTTTGCGACGGGTTGAGAAATTAGTAGAAATGAGCTGCCGAGTTTGCTGGCAACTCTAAAAAAATCAGGCAACACACCATCAACAATAACAACTGTTTTTATTCATATATAAATAAATAGGAGTAATATATGATTATATTTTGCATACTTGTTTGGATAAATAAAAACACGATGAGCTTCGTTTGGCGTTTTGTTTTATGCGAAATTCTGGAATCAATTTTAGCAGCAAAGGCCAATTTTACAACCCTCTTATTTTAGAAATTCCCGTAGCCTGTGACAAATTTCGTTATTTTCGATCCGAACTCGGCTATCTCCGGGGCCCGACTGTTCGTGTCGGTGTCTGCGTGCCTGACTGTTTGCTTTCAAAAAACGAGAATTATTTTAATATAACAATTGTATCTATCAATTTGACTGGGTCAAATAGGTGTTAAAAGCCCCCAGTCCCAATTCCACACCGGTAACGGCTAGATAAACACGTTATCTCACCTCCAGGTCAGCACTGCAGCCTTTTATTAAACAATACGCAAAACCAAAATGTATATATTTGATAGTTTTGATTTTTACATCTGGCACCTTAACAAACCCAACTACACTAACACAAAAAAATTATTCTACACTTTTCGTTTCTTTTTTAAAAAAAATTAGTTGACGCAAACAAAAGAACTCATCGTGTCACATCTTCCCTTGCTGCTACGGTTTGCCGTTAGGTGGCATTGCGACTTGGATATTTAAAGGCAGTCCTGCGAAAGTGGTTATTTTTTATTCGGGAATCTCTAGCTATAAACCAGACACAAGCATTTCCATTCATTTTTGGATGGGGGCTTATCCCCTAACTATAGACTTATACGTGTGTCTGTACGTGACCCCCCCCCCCTTTATACTCTATCATCGTAGAGCTTTGGCTCACCAGCTCGGCATATCCGAGTATAGTGCACGCGCCTTTTTTACACTCTATGTCTTCGCACATCGACTCATTATGGAGTGAACAGTAAGTCATAACCTTTTTTTTTTCATGTTACACCTCAACTATCTTCAAGGACTTTTTTTTTACCTATCATATTTTCTATTCTTTCTGTTGGACTTTGTACAGATAATAAAGTCTATTTGTTATAACTGTTTGTTGGAATTTGTTCTATATAAATGTATATTTATCATTATTACTATGTTTAATTGCTCAGACAATAAAGTATATTTTTATAACCCTTTATTGGTTTTTGTTTTATATAAATGTATATATCCGGCATTGGGTTACCTACTGAGATAACCAAGCGCATTATAGAAAATTGGTGTTAGCTACTGCGTTAACCCCACCCTAATTCTTATACGCTTAAAGATTGATCTGTCATGGTTGAGGGATTGGTAAAAATAAACTTTCAAAAAATATTTTCACTCGCATTGTCAACAGTGAAATGATCTAATCAATTAGAAATACAGTTATTAAAAGAAAGAACAGGTGTTGCCTATCAGTAATGACTCGTCGTTGTCAGTTCGATCCTCCACATCTTCTCGTACAGCTGTAACTTTGTACCACATTATGTTAAACTGAATAATGACATGTCATTTTATTGTTATTGTATCATAACAACAGCTGCAACATATTACACGTTTAACGTTAACAAATAATTTGAATTCAACTGTGATGTAATGAATATGTAAATACCTTGGTACTCCCTCACTATAATCTGATTGGACAGTGTCATCTATAAATATCGACACTGTGGTGGTACAAGCGCCTAGCCGACTAGTCCAGTGTGCTTCGGCCCTGTACCGGTTGTGTCTAATTAATAGCGTCGATACCAGGGGGCTATCCCACCCAGGCAATACCTGCCCCCTAGATTTAAAGGGGCAGGGCTGGGTTTATTGCCCAGCGCCTGAGGCGCCCCCTTGAGGGGTAATGCCGACGGGATCGACGCAATTTTTCTACCTACCACCCATGAGTCTCGGCTTGTGGTGGGTCCCACGTAAAAAGGCCTTGTGCCGTATCGTGTACAAGTGGGGTACATATAGATATCCCTAAGCCTACTAGTCTAAGCTTACTCGCCTACCAGTCAGAATACCACCACGACTGCTCGGAAGACGTCCTGTCATTCGACGCAACAACTACTATTGCGATAATATACCAAATACCAACTTCATAATATGAATCCCTTAACCCGGATATATCAAATTGGAAATAAATGAAAGCATAAAAGTTTTTATTATTAATCAAATATTTGCTGGTTTTATATTACAGGCAGTTTGTGTAATGTAGCGAGAAATTACTCGCGTGGGAGCTCAAAGCGAGCACGAAAGTGTCTGGCGTGCAAAATGAGGAGAGCAGAGGGGAGTGAAGTGAGCGACTACAGAGATTGAACTCGCAAACTTCTGATCGTGAGTCGTGGCTCGAAGTCAGACTAACTCGTTGGCGCGTATACAAATGTTCTACATTGCGATGGCAGCGCAGGGCACGATTGGCCCGGATGTAGGATGTTGGTCAGGATAGTTAATCATTATTTAAGGCCTGTCTTCCCACACCGAGAGAGTGGTGTTTGATCTTGCTAACGAGAACACAGACGGGCGCCGGACAAGAAACAAGTAAACTTTAGCGGATTGATTGAAGACTGCTGTAAGTCTTTGTCAATGGACTGTTGCAGTTGGGAGAACGTCTTTTTCAGTAGAGAGATCCGGCTGTCCGACCCGACGAAATTTTGTACTCAATATATGTAAATTGTTAAGAGATCAAATTCTAAATAAGTCAGGAGCTTCAGTCAAATTTTCATTATATTTTATTTTTAAAACAATGTCATTGTATTTTATTTAAAAAAGAAAATATATATTTCATAGATAATTCCGAGGATAATATTCAACAATATCGTTCTGAAAATGTATCAGCAAAACATGTTTGTTTATATCGAAAAAATTAACCGACTCATAGTGTTAATAAAGATAAGAATATAAGACGTAAGTTGGAAGATGATTATATAAACAGATGCGCACACAAATCTTTACGGCCCAAAACGACAGGAAAGACTTGCTCAGTTTTCTTTCTTATTCTATGTCTGAAAAGGCAATTTTTGAAGTCCAATCTCACTGACAAATTAAAACGACAACTCTTCCAAGCTGTGGTTATGTTAGTGCTACTGTATGGCTTCACCATTTGGTCCCTGACGAGGCACCTGGAGAATAAGCTAGATGGGAGCTGCACAAGAATGCTGCGTGCGGTCTTGAACAAGTCGTGGAAAAAACACTCGATAAGAAAGCAACGGTACGGCCACCTCCCCCTATCTCACAAACCATCCGAGTAAGACGGACAAGACATGCTGGACACTGTTGGAGAAGCAAGGACGAACTCATAAGCGATGTTCTCTGTAGAATCCAACACGGGACATGCTAATGTGGGCCACCCAGCAAGTACCTACATTGACTACCTTTGCGAGTATACTGGATGCTGCGCAGAGGACCTCCCAGACACAATGAATGATAGAGAAGGTTGGCGAGAGATTGTCATGGATATCCGTGCTAATTGCGCGACATGATTTTGACTACCTTCTTGTGATGAACCACAGTGGATGGTGCGCACAACCAACTGTGATGATGCTGCCATTCATCTGTCCATCTCTTGATTGCATCCTTGAAAATATACATTTACCAACCCCTCCACACGGGCAGGGTGTGACACAAGGCCAATTTCTTAAGCGGTTTTTAACAGGCTTGCATTCAGCGTGTTCCTCCTAGACCGATTACATAGCCAACGTTAAAGAGTCCAGTCCTACTTACTATTTACTCATAGATGAAGGGAGAATATATGGATTCATACCTTTCCCAATGTTATTAGCGTTATGTGATATGCAAATAGCCTAGTCCAGGATTTGAACTTTGGTTGACAATTCCATTTCCTACGACTCTAACCATTACACCAAGCACTTCCTTGAATATATGTCGATTTTGTATTCGGAAAAGAAGCCTTGCTCTCGCCTGGACTTCCCAGAACTAAAATCCTTTACAAAAAAATAGCTTGACTTTTCACTGGAACTGAAGAAACAAATTTCGGCATTCAGCCTTTCTTGTAGATTGAATATCACTCTGAAATTATTTTTAGGGAACGGGGTTGTTCTTTTGTTCCGATGAATGATCCATTATAATTTTGATTAAACTGATTCAATAAAATAAAAAGTGGTTTTAAAAAAAAGAAACAATATACTTTTCGTAAAGGCTGATGTCAGGAATCCAAACCTTCTCTTCATCAAGATAAATATTCTTTATTCCATTGTATTTTGATACATTCCAAGTTAATTTGCAATCAGTCCAACTCTGCAAAAATACAAAAGGGTTAATTGTTATTCGCTTTGAAGAAAAAAGGATGGAAAAGTAGAAAGGGAAAAAGAAGTTCAGCCAGGTAACGATTTAGTACGAATCATGGTATTAAATTAAAAGGGGGACCTAATTTTTTTAAAAAGGCCTTTTCCGTTTAAAAAATTTTTTTTTTCCCCCCCAAAAAACCATAAAATAAACTGAACCCTCGTTTGCTGTCCGTGTTTTATGCAGTAAATGTTTATTTTTCTTGCACCTTTATTTTACGAATATAAATATTATTTATTATTTTAATATTCACTTCAAATATGTATATTCTAAAAGTTTTATTTTATGAGAATGCGTTAGTTTTAAAGTGGGTTCGTTACACTTCAACTTTTTACTCGTAAATTCCTACCATAAAATGCCCAAGCCTAATTTTATATTAGAATTTACGAGTAAAAAGATTGAAATATTTACCTTTAGTTGTTATTGTTTATTTCTTTTCTTTTGGCTTGGTACCTAAAAATAAAAACGTCAGATTTTTTAATCATCTCGACGAAAAAAAGACAAAAATTACGTTCATTAAAAGAGGGGTCCAATTTATGGCCTAAATTGTAAAACGAGCCCCCACTTTAAAACATACATTCTCCCAATAAAAACTTTTAGAATATAAACATTGAACTGAATATTAAAATAATAAAGAATAATATTTTTAATATTGTAAAAATACGGGTACAAGAAAAATAAACATTTTATTGCCAAAAACACGCGGACATAAAATAAAGGTTTCAGTTTATTTTATTGTAGGAATTTACGAGAAAATAGTCCTTTATTACCACGAAATGTATGCCGAAAGGGGGTGGGTCCCTTAAGGAAAAATTGTGATATTGTAATAAGTTCCTGACACCAATTACTTAAACAGAATATTTATTATCTAGACGTAGATAGGATATAAATAAGTGAAAAAAAGTAAGTCGTCGGAATGGCCTAATGTCGGTATCAGCCATACAGCGAGGGAGTCTACCCCCTTTTCACTAGTGCTAGAGCAAGGAGATTGCTTTTGCGTCTGAGGTGGAGCGCCACACCTACGATCAGCTCCTTACTTTAGTGCTACTCATACGCTGAGTTGGCGAGGGCCGGTATCGAACTAGGAACCTTGTGGTTTCTAGCCGAACACTCTACCGACTGAGCTAACCCGGCCCATCTATATATCCAGATAAGAATAATTAATTAGAATATTTTTATTTATTTTGTAATTGTTAAAAGAATCTCAATGGTTGAATTAGAAAAATATTCATCGTGCCAGGTACTCGCTTGTTTACATCCTTTTGGAAATACCCCTACTTTAGAACTAGCAGGGATTTTTTTTTTACAATATCACATTTTTTCCTTAAGGGGACCCCCATTTTTCAGCATACATGTCTGCTACCTAAATTCGCCTCCCGCCCCCTGGTTAAGCAGTGATGTGTCTGTTCCGCTGCCAAATTGGCGTGACGATTCTTATAAAGTGTCAGAAACGTTTCATTTTGTTTATTGTTTAATTCCGATTTGTGCTAGAAAAAATAACAGATTAAGATTCATGCAATGGAAATAAATCCAATTTACCCGATTGAGTATAACTTTAGTAAATAAAAGAAAGAAAGAAAGAAGCAAAGAAGGGGGAATGAAAGAAAGAAGGAAGGAAGGAACCAAAGAAAAGAAAAAGAAAAAAAGAAAAAAAAGAAGAAAGAAAGAAGTAAGCAACGATACATAAATATCAAAGCTTTTTATTTTTTAACTATTTTTAACTCTTTCACAGCAGATATATTTTCATCTTGTAAGATGTCGAATTATTTCAGAAAACTTGCAAAATAAAGGGTATTTTCAAACAAGTCATATTATATTATATATATATAATATTTATATATATGATATATTATATATATATTATATATATATCATGTGTGTGTGTGTGTGTGTCAAACAAGTCAATTAATCATTAAAAAAACATAAATGATAATTTGATGAGAAATTGTGTCATATCACAATTACTTTATACATGTAAACTCAGTCGGTAGAGCATTCACCTGGGAATCACAAGGTTTCTGGTTCGATAACGATCCCCGCCCACTCAGCGTATGAGTAGCACAGATTGTATAATCTGGTTTGTGCGGTAAAGTGGAGAACTGGCGGTAATTATGGCGCTCCACCTCAGCAAAAAATCTCCCTAGTCTAGCGCTAGCGAAAAGGAGATATACTCCCTTGCTGTTCGGCTGATACCGACAATAGGTCACTCCACCAACTTTAATTTGCGTTTACTTTTACAATTACACACAAACAATAAAGCACTCAATTTTAATTATGATATTTTTCAAAATAACCTTTACACAATCCCACAACGATGTTTCTATGCATTAACATTGAATTGATCACGAAAATAAAATAGGAAAATGCCTTACATTAAGCTACCAATGACAAAATTATCGCTCTGTCTGGAAAAGGATTATAATATAGACAAGACCATTTTAAAACCAGAGAGAGCTGCGCAAATAATATAATTAATTATTTTTTTCATTATCAGTTAATAAAGTTTTATTAGTGTAAATACGTTCAATGATTTTGTGAAGTTGAATGAAAGTAAAAGAAAGACTCAGACTCACTAATCTCATCCAGACGTTCGTACTGAGAATTTGTTTCTGTTCACTCTGAAAAGAAAAAAAAGCAATTAAAATAAATAGGAACATATATAAATAGATTATACTTGATTTAATTATATTTTAATTGGTTTATATATTTTTAAAAATCATTCATAGGATTGATTTTAATTCGTTGGAGAATAAAACAATGATATTAGAGATCAATAACGCCAAGTAATTATCTGTTAAAGCCGGTTTTGCTAAAACCAGTATGCAAATTAACAACACCATATACAATGCAAAATACACTTTCTTAGGGATATATAAGACACGTTTCAGGATTTGAAACACACAAATAACATTGGCTGTTTCGGAGGAAATCTAACACATATTTTCTAAAAAAAGAAAAAAACAGTTAAAATAAAAAAAAAATCTATTTCTTTTCAGTTTCGATAAAATATTTCATTGAAATAATTCACATAACTTTCTTTCTTTTTCACATGTCACTTCTCTCACGACAACATATGGTATCAAGATAATCGATTTCAGTTATAAGATCTTACAATTATTTCACTCTCATTTGTATCTTATCATAATGGAGATTCGGTGTCGTTCCATCTGTAACCGAAACTACGTTACTGCGTACGTCACAATACCCTCAGGTATTGCGTAAGTTTATCAACGAGTAATTTAATCTATAGTCAAAATCATTAATGTTAATACATAGGATAAATCTTATTTATTAACCATGTCACTATGAAAATTTATGTTAGATTTGCTTCGAAACAGCCAATGTTATTAGTGCGTTTCGAATCCTGCAATGTGTTTTATATATCACTAAGAAATAAAGGTTTACATAGGATATGGTGTGGTTAATTTCAATCTCACAGACAAGTTAAAGAGACAGTTCTTCCAGGTGGTTGTCGTGTCAGTACTGCTGTATGGCTGCACCACCTGGACCCTAACGAAGCAACTAGAGAATAAACTAGACGAGAGCTGCACAAGAATGCTGCGTGTGATCCTGAACAAGACGTGGAAACAACAACCGACGAGAAACAGCTATACGGCCACCTGCCACATATCACCCAAACCATCTGAGTAAGACAGACAAGACACGCGGGACACTGCTGGAAAAGCAAGGACGAACTCATAAGCGACGTCCCCCAGTGGAAGCCAGCACATGGGCACGCCAGTGTGGGCCAACCAGCAAAGACGTACATTGATCAGCTCTGTGCGGATACAGGATGCTGCATAGAGGACCTCCCGAGAATGATGAGCGATAGGTATGGATGGAGAGACATTGTCATGGATATCTGTGCCAACAGCGCGACATGATGATGAATGATGAATTTGCATACTGGTTTTAGCAAAACCGGGTTTAACAGATAATTACTTGGCGTTTCTCCAACGAATTAAAATCAATTCTATTAATGATTTTTATATAGAAACCTATTAAAATATAATTAAAACCAAAGTAATCGTTTTATATATGTTCTTATTTAATTTTGTTAAACTTTCTAATTTAATATATTTCATTAGATCAAAACTTAAATACTTACTCCCGGGGGGGGGGGTACATATTCTTACTAGTTACTCTAACGATTTATTCACTGACATTTATTCGATCTATTATATAAGAAAAAACGTATTTAGCAAGAGAAGAAATAACCACATCTTTTATTCACAGCAATTTCAATTCTATTCTACTTTACTTGTCATGCGTAATCTGGTTCGGTCGGGAATTGGGCGCTACTCATGTAGGTGTTTACCCAACCCATTCGCCATGGGTAGTCAGTATTTACTGACATCCCACCATGTCAACTGAATGCAATCCAGCTCAGTCGACTGGGTCTTTAGAATACACCAACTGCATCTCTGTAGAGGGGGAAAAAGTAAGTAAAGTCGTCGGGGCGGCCTAAAGTCGGTATCAGCCAATCAGCGAGGGAGTCTATCCCCTTTTCACTAGCGCTAGACCAAGGAGATTATTTTAGCGTCTGAGGTGAAGCGCCACACCTACCGTCAGCTCCTTACTTTACCGCACAGATCCCTGTTTTACTCATACGCTGAGTTGGCGAGGACCGGTATCGAACTAGGAATCTTGTGGTTTCTAGCCGAACGCTCTACCGACTGAGCTAACCCGGCCCAGTAGAGGGGTAGAACACTCTAATGGGGCCACCTGTAACTTGAGAAAGATTCTAAACAGGAAACACCAAGGTAATGTTAAGGTCGACGAGAATCTTATTATAATGCATATTATGTAACCGAAACTACGTCACAACTGACGATTCCCTTAGTTATTTAAGTAATATTCTCATCAATTATGAAATGATCATTATTTAATCTTAATCAGCATTTTATTTATTAATGATGGCTCTATTAAAGTCTAAGTTAGATTTTCTGCAAATCTGCTTATATTATTAATGCACTTAATATCTCGAAATACGTGTTATATATCTATAGATTTACATAGTATATGGTAGGAATAATTTTCATAAGGATATTAACTAAACTGGGTTTAATAAATAATTATTTCTTGTTACTGATTTCCTATATATGATTTTATATAGAAATCAATGGAAATACGATGAGGAAATTAATCCGACAATATATGAAGAAAATGTTTTCAAAAATATAACAGACACAGGATGTTACGATCAAATGAAAAATGTTATGTATATACTTAAGTATTTCGGTTTATGATAAACCATGATCAGGACAATGCAAAAGAAATTTTGTAAGGGAGAAAAATGAAAAAGGTTAAGTGTATGGTGAATGTGTGAATGTAATGTTATTTACCGTTATTTTTTATATGTGCGTTTATATAAATAACGGTAAATAACATTATATTCACACATTCACCATACACTTGACATTTTTCATTTTTCTCCTTTACAAAATTTCTTTTGCATTGTCCTGATCATGGTTTATCATCAACCGAAATACTTAAGTATAGACATATAAAAATGTTCCGTTGATCGTAACATCCTGTGTCTGTTATATTTTTGAAAACATTTTCTTCACATAAAAATCAATTAAAATAGCATTAAAGTAAATATAATATTTTTATATTCGTTCTTATTTAGTTTCGTTAGTCTTTTTAATATGATATAATATTTCATAACATTCAAACATGTATACTTGCGCCCAGAGACGTATACTTTCACTAGTGGTACTAAAATGGCTGAAAATCAGAAACTTTGTTAGTTTATAGGCGGACTTTTGGCGGGAGTTTTCGGAAATACATTATGACATATGACATAAAATATGTCGTGTTGTTCATCTTGTTTGTTGTTGAATTATATTGAAAAATTGTATTTGACATAAATACGACACTTATAAATGAAATCTTTGCTTCAAATCAATGCTCCGTCTCTATTGCAGACCATTTCCTCGCAGACTTTTTGGCGCAGTTGCTCACTTGGCTCGAAAGACAAATCCATATCGCCTCCGTATCTCATAGATACCAACGCACACATCCGGGCCCTCCGGGTTTCCCGGTTGGGATTGGAACGATATCATCTCAATCATCACTGGCTTGTCTTCAGCTTCGGTAATGAATAATAAAGCAAACCGAATCCCAGTCCAAGAGACGTACAATCACATCCTCAACGAACCAAAACGAAAAGCAAGAGTAGCAGAAGTACAACGCCTAAGATAATGAGGTCGAGATACCCACGATTATTTTTTAGCTTGGCTTATGAGAACGCGCATGGCACCCCATAATAAAACTGATCGCATGTTGCAGACGAGGGATTGTAGTAAAATACGAACACTTCTTTCTTAGTTGGCTGATTGGGTTTTGTTTTACAGCATATCAAACCTTTTCGGGTTATTTAATACCGAATGAAGTCATTTTAATATCATGTTGCTTACAGTACCCGCTGTTTTTTAAATGGTCGCCCATCTAAGTATTGAACAGGGTCATTGCTGCTTGACTTTAGTGATCTAGCGGGAACTTGGTGCTTCCGATGCAAATTTGAAATTACGTCTAATTTAGCACTAATTCCATGATTATGCCTGCCTAGAGAATCGGTCATTGTAGACGTGAGAATGTAAAGATTACTAGTTGGATGTATGATTGGTTGGTTGGTTGGTTGGTTGGTTGGTTACTTGCTTGGGTTTTACAGCATGTTAATCCATTGTTAACCCATTAAGTTATTGTATGCCGAAATCGTTTTGTTTTATTCGTTCTTGATGGGCACTCAATTTCTTTTAAATGTATTTTTAAACATATTCATCCAAATTCATTTTTTCTATTTAACCCATAGATAGAACCATAACAGATACTACCAGTCCGGATCATAGTTGACCTGGGAGTAATGGTGATATAGGAGTACTTCACGCTTCCCAGAATTGTAATTTCACCATTAGATAGAGTTTAACGTCATACCCAGGACATTAAAACCCTCATCCACTGACTTCTAGCACGTATATGATAAAAGGGTTGGGACTTGCCATGAGGGCAATAGGGTTGGGACAATCATATAAGTGCTAGGGCTTGACGTGACCGGCAACCCATCTGGCCCTCTTTCTTCGTAGTGGACCTTATAAAAATTTAAAATTACGACTAATTTAGCACTAATTCCTAGATTATGCCTACCCAGAGAATTGGCTGTTGTAGATGTTGAGTATCTGGCAGCCATCCTTCGTTCCAGATGTAATGAATAAGTAAGCAAGCCAGTAAGAATCCAGTGTTAACGTATTCCTTGTAAGTCCTTCGTCAAAGATAATCCAAGTATCAATGAAATGAATGCAGATCGGGATCTTTATTAATACAGCAGTAGTGCCAGTGATTGGACAACAAGAATCATTCTCAGGTCACGTGTTTATAGGCGAGTCTATAAGTATGAGTGACCATTTACATGATGCCTTATATCAAAAAATAATTCAACACGCCCCCTTTTTTGATATAAATGGGGCTATTCCATTCAACAATATTAAATTCCTCCATTGAGGAAATTTACAATCGATTACAATCGACAAATCATTTCATTCAGAGAATGTTTACAATAAAGTCATTCAGAAATTTGTAATTTCATTTTTGTAGTAAAAGCAAAAATACTATTACTAATCTAATATTCTACTAAGCTTACTTTGTAAAAAAAAATATTAATTATTATTATTTTTTTTTTCCTACTCCTAACATTACTGGCCAAAGTTAGTATTTTTGGCCCCTTTTTTTTTTTTTTTTATCTTTGTTTTGTTTTTGTTAGTTCAAACGAATACGGTACTTTACAGTACAATACATTTAATTAATACAAGTTAATGAATTAGTAACTTATTGAACAGGTTTAATGTCATTGCCCAGGACATTCATTTTTGGGGGGTCTTACCCTCTGCATGAATACAGTCGGATTATTCTACAGCCCAAACCGACAGGGCAAAATCTTAGGTTTAATTTTGGGCCCCCATGATATCTCTTTTTAAAATCATTCAGCTTTATCCTGTTCAACGATCCTGTGAACAGATCTGAAATGTTAATCTTACCCCTCTTTAATTTCATTCCTTATAAGTTGATATTTTTATATCAATATGTTTTGTTTTCTGGTGTATGAGGGTTTTTTTTTTCTTTTTTTTTTCTTTTTTTTTTGCCAGTAGTATGCTCAACTGATTGTCACAATAAATAGTTACAGGGTTTTTAACACTAATGTTCGTAAATAAAGGGCTTCGCGGACTGTTACCGCCATATCAACAAATTTGGCCTCACATATTGACAAGAGACCACTGGTTGTTCTTTAGATTTTCAGGAAATGCTCGAGCTTTCGTACGATAATTTAAAACAGTATCCTGGTATACTTTTTCGGTCATTTGAACCTGCCCATTCGGCATCACATAATCCTGTTCAAAACAGGTAACTCTGGAAAATATTATTCCAGGAACGCCCACCCTTTTTTTTATCATACTCGATAAAAATACCCTCCTTAGAACGAGGGTCCAATTTCTTTTTATTTTGTACACAGCAAAACAAGTCGTCCCAAAATATGCATACGACTTAAATTCGGTCTAGAACCGGTAAAACTTCTAACTTTGCCATATTGGCTTACCTCTGCTTAGTATTGTTTCGTAACTAGCAGAGTATGAGATTCATGGGCTAGGAAATATAACATCATAAGTCCAGAAAATCGTCAATAAATTTACAACATACCTAAATTGGATTTTCCAAGACGTTCAATTTGACCAGCTGTCGCAAAAACGAGCGACAATATCTTCGTATCTCTTTTCTTTAACACTTTGTTTTTAGTCTCGGCCATTTTCTTTTCCTGAATACATATTACAACAGTGAGTTTTTAATGAGGGGGGTAAATTTTAATTTTCCTTACATTTACTACTTTTTTGGCAGTTTTTTTTTTTTTGATATCACTCATTTTACAGTGATCCAAGACTATGTCACGGATTAATATATTTCGCAGTCTCGGAGGAATTAATATCTTTTTTAAATTACAAACAGCCCATTCTTACTATATTAAATTATAGTACATTTGGGTAGATTAACTTTGATGTTTTGTGTCCAAAATTAATGTGGGTCCCGGAAGCCGTAGCTTTCCTCACTGAAAAGATGTTTTGTCTAAAAGTGGGGATATATAATGCCCCTTTCAAAATGCTTTCGCAAGTTTGACTTTTTACTATTTTTCAAATATACACGCGCGCCCTCGCGTTTTTGTACTAAGCCAGTGGATTGACTTCCATCAGCCAATTCCACGAAGTGATTCTCAGATTGAAAATTGGGGTCCCAACTGATAAATTTAGTTTTATCGTTGATGACATGTTTAGTGGCCCCGCAATCAACGAGCAAATGTTCTTTATGTGCTAAAGAATCATATCCAGCAGAAAAGAAATATGTCTTTTTTCTTTGGGGGGAAATATTTAACATTTTGACAAAAGTCTTTCTTATTCCTGCAATCATAGGACATATAGCCTTTTTCCTGACAAACATAACAAATAATATTTGTTTTTGTTGGCGACTTCCTGGTATCCTTCCAATTGCTTCCCTGATAATTTTGGTAGTTGGTATATCTAGTTGATCTGTCCTCATAGCGAGGGTTGATTTTACCCTTTTTGAATTGGGTCTTTAGTTGTATAGTTCTATTTTTTGGTTCCCCAGAGTACATACTTTCTGTCTCCTCATAACTACGAAGACTGACTTTGAATTCCGTAAACGTCATAGTCTTATCCCTTTGGGTTATTACTGTTGCAAAGGGTTTGAAATTTGAAGGCAGGCCCTTCAATACCATAGCGATCAACAATCCATCGCTTACAATCTCCCCGGCATCCCTTAATGAGCTAGCAATGCTCCCAGTTTGGATTATGTAATCAGTAATTGATTCATAATCGTTTCTACTTAACGAACTTAGTTGTCGATACACCCCACAATTCTTGGTTTGCCTTTTGACAAATAGTGGGTCCTTAATATTTCCATTGTTTTTTCTACCATTATCACGAGCTTCTCGCATTACGAGTGAGAGACTCCGATCATCCAAGCATAGTATTAGTTCTGCGTATATTGCAGCATTTTTATCTACGAAAACTGGGTCCTCCGGGTGGTCAGATGGTGCATTGATTATATCATGCAGTTGAAGGATTCGAAGGTATCCATTGAACTTAGTTTCCCAAATTTCTAAGTTGGCATCATTGCCATTGAAAAAGATCCGTGCGCGACTGGGCCCATAACCTGTTGAGTATCTGGCAGCCATCCTTCGTTCCAGATGTAATGAATAAGTAAGCAAGCCAGTAAGAATCCAGTGTTAACGTATTCCTTGTAAGTCCTTCGTCAAAGATAATCCAAGTATCAATGAAATGAATGCAGATCGGGATCTCTATTAATACAGCAGTAGTGCAGTGATTGACAACAAGAATCATTCTCAGGTCACGTGTTTATAGGCGAGTCTATAAGTATGGAGTGACATTTACATGATGGCCGGAACGTGTTGTCGCTCTCCGGAAGACAGATTGACTTTACTTGACAAGAAATTTGCTGCCCATTTTGCAATTTATTTAGTTGACCAGTTTTTAGTTATGTTTTTTTTTAATTTTTTTTTTATATATAGTCTTTCTCAAGACTAATTTGACTTAAGACATTCTTTGTCTTTTTATTCCCTTTTAAAGAAAAGATACATTCCTCTTTCTTCTCATATTTACAAAGGATTTGGCCTGACCCTAAACTCGGTGCTGCATGAAGGCATTATTTGAGCCCCCGAAAAACAGGGTTCAAAATAAGGAAAACGAATATTCCTAATAAAAAAGGAATTGAACAGCGAAGGAACAATCTTACCAAAGACGCCACTACTACAAACGACCATTAGTGACGCGGACAAAAATGTGTGGAACGAACGCAAATGTTGAAGTTAACGTGGACGAACTCGGTCGAGCGTGCTACTTGTTTAATGAGCAAGTAAAGGAAACGGGACTACTGTACAATTTGGAAGAATTGAACAAAACAACAAAACAGAACATTGTCTATCTTGTTTCGGTTGACAAAGAGACAAAAAGATTTTTGAAACTACGAAAGAATCTGTAACAAAGTCTCTTAGGAAGTTTAGGAGTTAAAGTGTCAGCTATCATAGCTGGCACCACCTATGCTGTAACTGGGACTGTCTGCTACCGACATTGGAAGCCGCTGTCAAACTAACAAGACTCCTACTTAGAAACGGAAGAAGCATTACTCTAAGGGTAGAGTTCTGTGACGACGACGGACAACTGTGTTATCTACGCAGTACGAGTTTCATCTCAGACGAGAACTGGCGGCCTTGCATGTTTGCAATGGTAACATAGTAGGCGCCCAGCCATAATGCTTTCAGAGGGGAATGGAATTTGATATTACTGCTTGATAAGCAGCTTTTGAACTACCATTCCCCTGGCTGGAAGTAGGATGAAAGGAAAATGCCAGTAATTGTTACGGTAGGAACCCGACGTGTTTTTCTGTCTGAAGGTTGGTCATTTTTAAAACAAGAACTGTCGGCTAAAAGGGCCAGGTGAACCAGAATGTTTTACGCGATACAGACAACTCAGAAGGAAAAAGATACTTCTTATAACTCTTACTGCTTGTCAGGATACCACGGCCGAGGTGTTAGGGGTCACAGACCCCCACCCTGGCTCCCATGCAGGGAGATGGCTGACAGTAGGAAAAGTGGGAGAATTCTTAGAAAAGCGGTAACAGACCCCGACGGAAAATTCATAAGGCGAAGCGGTAACAGACGCCCGCTCGAAACTTCAAAGGGCGAGCGGTAACACACCCCCCGCTCGGAAACTTCAAAAGGCGAAGCGGTAACACAACCCCCGCTCGGAAACTTCAAAAGGCGAAGCGGTAACAAGCACCCCGCTCGGAAACTCCAAGGACCCTATGGAAACAGAAGATTTTGAAGCGGTAACACACACCCCGCTCGGAAAACATCGAAGACGCCAGCTCAGCCAAGAAAGAGAGGTTGACATCTTCTTAAATGGTTTGAACCAGGCGAATCCAAAAAGACAGCGAGCCGTCGACAGGCTAGTTCCAGATTCTGAACTACTAAACTAAAAAGAAACTAGTTCTACTGGAAAGACATTTGCAGGTGAAGGAGACATCCTGGGTAATCATGGATAATCTCCCCCAAAGACAATGAAAGATTGGAAGTCCTCCTTAACTTTAAGGAGGTTAATGGAGTAAATATGAAGATCAGAACTTTTCAGGGGATCGAAGGTAACTTCGGTCATCAGAAACGGGTCCGAAAAGGCTGAATCCATCATGGCTATGGTGGAAGAAGCTATGAGGCTTTCGCCCAATATCGTACCTGATGCTATAGACGAACTCGACAATGTGACCCTGGAGGGTGCCTATCTGTTTGCACCCATCCCTATACAGGGCATTGAAATTGACATTCCGCAGGACATCGGGGGCTGGCTTATTACGGAGCCTTTACCGGAAGAGTATGGGTTTGGTTTAATGAGCGGGTCAGTCGTGTCCTGAGCACGCATGTTTAGTGAAACTCAAGGCCTCTAAGGTACGGCATAATTTTGATGTGACGTTTGTTAAGAATTGACATTTTGTTTTAAATTTTGGACTTTTTGTTTAGGAAAAAGGAAAATTGACATTTTGGTAAAGGAAAAAAAATGGACATTTGTTTAAACGACATAAATTTTTTCGTTTAAATATTTTGACTTTTGTGAGAAAATTTGACATTGTTTAAATGACTTTATTTGTTAAATGTATGACTATTAGATTAACTTGGCTAGTGTATGTCAGTTCATTGGTCCTTTTTGATTTTTTTGTACCCCTTAAAATCTTGTTTTATGTCTCCATCCTCCCCAATTAGAAGACAGAATTTCAGTTCTTCGGATGGCTAACGGAGGTTTTGATTTTATTAAGCCCCCCCGCAAGCAATTTTTTCCGACGGAGAAATGTTTTCGCTTCTGTATAATAGGAATGAGGGGGTCACTCCGTAATATTCATTTTTTTTTTGTCATATATTTATTTTTTCTCATCCTGGGTTTTGTTTCGTTTAAAAAAAAAATGAATCAAAAAAAATTAAGCCCCATCCCTCCGAATATGTAAATTTTTAGTAATAGGTTTTGTCACTGAGTGGATGTAATTTTGCAATGGTGTTTGGAGTAATGAATGCTATTTTGTGGTAAACTGTGAATAAATATTAGAATGTATGAGTAGCAAATGAAACTAGCCAAGTTAAAAGAAATGACCAGTTTCCCCCCCCCCCCCAATCGGCCTTGGTGCATATGTTGTATATCTTATACAATAGAATACTATTATCAAAAAATATTCAAA
>CM042139.1:1480645-1657382 GCA_023376005.1 Doryteuthis pealeii | reverse complement strand
TATTAGAGGTTTAGTTCAATGAGGCTCAAGTCTAGGCCAAATATAAACATGCATAGTCCAGAAAATCCGTCAGGTTTGGACAGGTGTTAGGGCAACAATAAACCTTAAATTTAGATTACATATTGTTGTTTATTCTTTCCCATAAATTGTGTTGATGAAAGAGTTTTTGTACAAACCAGAAATCTGTAAAAAGCTAAATACAAACGGGAAGCGTAAAACAATCATTCTTCGTATCTCTTTTCTTTAAACGACTTTGTTTTTGGGTGCCTACTTCGGCCATTTTCAGATTTGGGCTTCTCTTTTATTATACCCTGTTAATAATTTACGATGGATATTTACATATTTAATACAAGGTAATTCGAGATGGTGGTTATTAAATGAGGCGCGGCGTAAAATTTAAGCTCTAGGATTTTACCCTCTTTATAACATTTAGCTTCACTTACTTCTTTTTGGCCAGTTTTTTTTTTTTTGATATACTCATTTTAAAACAGTGATCCAAGACTGTATGTCACGGATTAATATATTTCGCAGTCTGTCGGAGGGAATTAATATCTTTTTTAAATAATACAAACGCCGCATCTTACTATTATTAAAATATAAGTACCGATTTGGGTAGATTAACTTTGGATGTTTTGTGTCAAAATTAATGTGGGTCCCGGAAGCCGTAGCTTTCCTACTTGAAAAGATGTTTTGGTCTAAAAGTGGGGATATTAATGCCCTTTCAAAATGCTTTCGCAAGTTTGACTTTTACTATTTTCAAATATACACGCGCGCCCCGTCGCGTTTTTTGTACTAGGCAGTGGATTGACTTCCATCAGCCAATTCACGAAGTTGATTCTCAGATTGAAAATTGGGGTCCCAACTGATAAATTTAGTTTTATCGTTGATGACATGTTTAGTGCCCCGCAATCAAACGAGCAATGTTTTTTATGTGCTAAAGAAAACATCATATCCAGCAGAAAAGAAATATGTCTTTTTTCTTTGGGGGGAAAATATTTAACATTTTGACAAAAGTCTTTTCTTATTCCGCAATCATAGGAACAATATAGGCCTTTTTTTCCTGACAAACATAACAAATAATATTTGTTTTTTTGTTGGCGACTTTCCTGGTATCCCTTCCAATATGGGCTTCCCTGATAATTTTGGTAGTTGGTAATACTCTAGTTGATGTCTGTCCTCATGAGGAGGGGTTGATTTTAAACCGCCTTTTTTGGATTGGGTCTTTAGTTGTATAGTTCTATTTTTTGGTTCGCCAGAGTACATACTTTTCTGTCTCCTCCTCAAACTACGCGAAAGACTGACTTTGAATTCCGTAAACACGTTCATAGTCTTATCCCTTTGGGTTTTACTGTTGCAAAGGGTTTTGAAATTTGAAGGCAGGCCCCTTCAATACCATAGCGATCAACAATCCATCGCTTACATCTCCCCCGGCATCCCTTAATGAGCTAGCAATGCTCCCAGTTTGGATTAATGTAATCAGTATATGATTCATGAATCGTTTTCTACTTAACGAACTTAGTTGTCGATACAACCCCCACTACACAATTCTTGGTTTGCCTTTTGACAAATAGTGGGATCCTTAATATTTCCATTGTTTTTTCTACCAATTATCACGAGCTTCTCGCATTAGCGAGTGAGAGACTCCGATCATCCAAGCATAGTATTAGTTCTGCGTATATTATGGCAGCATTTTTTATCTACGAAATGGGTCCTCCGGGTGGTTCAGATGGGTGCATTTGATTAATATCATGCAGTTGAAGGATTCGAAGGTATCCATTGAACTTAGTTTCCCAAAATTTCTAAGTTGGCATCATTGCCATTGAAAAAGATCGTGCGCAGAGCTGGGCCCATAACCTGTTGAGTATCTGGCAGCCATCCTTCGTTCCAGATGTAATGAATAAGTAAGCAGCCAGTAAGAATCCAGTGGTTAACGTAATTCCTTGTAAGTCTTCGTCAAAGATAATCCAAGTATCATGAAATGAATGCAGATCGGGATCTCTATTAATACAGCAGTAGTGCCAGTGATTGGACAACAAGAACATCATTCTCAGGTCACGTGTTTATAGGGCGAGTCTATAAGTATGAGTGACCATTTACATGATGCCGGACGTGTTTTTGCTCGCTCTCCGGAAGACCAGATTTTGACTTTAACTTGACAAGAAATTTGCATGCATTTTTTGCAATTTATTTAGTTGACCAGTTTTTAGTTATGTTTTTTTAATTTTTTTTATATATAGTCTTAACTCAAGACTAATTTGACTTAAGACATTTTTTGTCTTTTATTCCCTTTTAAAAGGAAAAGAACATTCTCTTCTTCTCATTTTACAAAGGATTATGGCTGACCCTAAACTCGGTGCTGCATGAAGGCATTATTTGGAACCCCCGAGAAAACAGGGGTTCAAAATAAGGAAACGAATATTCCTAATAAAAAGGAATTTGAACAGCGAAGGAACAAATCTTACCAAGACGCCGACTACTACACGACCCATTAGTGACGCGGACAAAAATGTGTGGAATGCGAAACCAAATGTTGAAGTTAACGTGGACGAACTCGTCGAGCGTGCTACTTGTTTAATGCAGCAAGTAAAGGAAGACGGACTACTGTACAATTTGGAAGAATTGAAAAAGAACAACAAACAAGACATTGTCTATCTTTGCGGTTGACAAAAGAGACAAAAAAGATTTTGAAAACTACGAAGACTCTGTAACAAAGTCTCTTAGGAGTTTAGGAGTTAAAGTGTCAGCTATCATAGCTGGCACCACCTATGCTGTATGGGACGTGTTGCTACCGACAATGGAAGCCGCTGTCACACTAACAAAGACTCACTTAGAAACGGAAGACCATATTCTAAGGGTAAGAGTTCTGTGGACGACGACGGACAACTGTGTCTATCTACGAGTACCGGAGTTACATCTCAGACGAGAACCTGGCGGCTTGCATGTTGCAATTTGGTAACATAGTAGGCGCCCAGCCATAATGCTTTCAGAGGGGAATGGAAATTTGATATTATGCTTGATAAGCAGGCTTTTGACTCCATTCCCCCCTGGCTGGAAGTAGATGAAAGGAAAATGCCAGTAATTGTTACTGGTAGGAGACCGACGTGTTTTTCTGTCTGAAGGTTTGGTCATTTAAAAAAGACTGTCCGGCTAAAAAAAGGGCCAGGTGAACCAGAATGTTTACGCATACAGACAACTCAGAAGGAAAAAGATACTTCTATACTCTTACTGCTGTCAGGACCACGGCCGAGGTGGTTAGGGGTAACCAGACCCCCTGCTCCCCGATGAGGGAGATTGGCTGACAGTAGGAAAACGTGGGAGAATTCTTAGAAAAGCGGTAACAGACCCCGCACGGAAACTTCAAAAGGCGAAGCGGTAACACCCCCGCTCGGAAACTTCAAAGGCGAAGCGGTAAACACCCCCGCTCGAACTTCAAAAGGCGAAGCGGTAACACACCCCCGCTGCGGAACTTCAAAAGGCGAAGCGGTAACACACCCCGCTCGAAACTCCAAGGACCCCTATGGAAAACAGAAGATTTTGAAGCGGTAACACACCCCCGCTCGGAAAACTCGAAAGACGCCAGCTCAGCCAAGAAAGAGAAGGTTGACAATCTTCTTAAATGGTTGAACCAGGCGAATCAAAAGACAGCGAAGCCCGTCGACAGGTAGTTCAGATTCTGAACTACCTAAACTAAAAAAGAAACTAGTTGCTACTGGGAAAGACATTTGCAGGGTGAAGGGAGACATCCTGGGTAAATCACGATAATCTCCCCCCAAAGACAATGAAAGACTTGAAGTCCTCCTTTAACTTTAAGGAGGTTAATGGAGTAATATAGAAGATCCAGAACTTTTCAGGGATGCGAAGGTAACTTCGGTCATCAGAACGGGTCGAAAAAGCTGAATCCATCATGGCTATGGTGGAAGAAGCTAATGAGGCTTTCGGCCCAATATCGTACCTGATGCCTATAGACGAACTTCGACAATGTGACCCTGGGAGGGTGCCTATCTGTTTGCACCCATCCCTATACAGGGCATTGAAATTGACATTCCCGCAGGACATCGGGGGGCTGGCTTATTACGGAGCCTTTACCGAAGAGATGGGTTTTCGGTTTAATGAGCGGGTCAGTCGGTGTCCTGAGCCCACGCATGTTTAGTGCTAAACCTCAAGGCCTCTAAGGTAAGGCATAATTTTGATGTGGACGTTTGTTAAAGAAATTGACTTTTTGTTTAAATTTTGGACTTTTGTTTAGGAAAAAAGGAAAATTGACATTTGGTAAAGGAAAAAATGGACATTTGTTTAAACGACATAATTTTTTCGTTTAAATATTTTGACTTTTGTGGAAAAAATTTTGACATGTGTTTAAATGACTTTATTTGTTAAATGTATGACCTATTAGATTAACTTGGCTAGTGTATGTCAGTTCATTGGTCCTTTTTGATTTTTTTAGTACCCCTTAAAATCTTGTTTTATGTCTCCATCCTCCCCCATTAGAAGACAGAAATTTCAGTTCTTCGGATGCTTAACGGAGGTTTTGATTTTATTAAGCCCCCCGCAAGCAATTTTTTCGACCGGAGAAATGTTTTCCTTTCTGTAAATTAGGAAGTGAGGGGGGTCACTCGTAATATTCATTTTATTTTTGTCTATATTTTATTTTTCTCATCCTGGGTTGTTTTTCGTTTAAAAAAAAAATGTAATAAAAAAATTATGCCCCCCTCCTCACGAATATGTAAATTTTTAGTAATAGGTTGTCACTGAGTGGATGGTAATTTTGCATGGTGTTTGGAGTATGAATGTATTTTGTGGTAAATGTGAATAAAATTAGAATGTATGAGTAGCAAATGAAACTAGCCAAGTTAAAAGAAATGACCAGTTTCCCCCCCCCCAACTCGGCCTTGTGCCATATTTGTATATCTTATACAATAAATACCTATATCAAAAAATAATTCAACAGTAGACATGAGAATGTAATGATTACTGGTACACAAAGCGTCTGCTGTCTGATCTAGCTGGCGTGTCACCATCTCCTGTCCAAACACTTTCACCGAGATACAAAGGTTCTGGCGTTTCACCTCGAACCAGAAAATGAAATAAAACATTTTCTTTCGTGTATAACTGTGTGTTACACAATACATAGGCAGCTTATGTATTATATACGTACTGTAGTAAGAATATTTTGAATCAATTCGTTAGATTCAAAATAATGGGGGTCCAGTGGAAAATTACCAACCGTTATGATATTTCGCTTCACCCCACCCCCGAAAAGCGCGCCAGTAGGGCGTAAGATAGTTTAGATTCGACGGGAAATTCAGAGTGAACGGATGCATAGGTTGGCTCGCTCTGAGAGTCATTTCTCCACCGCGCGGTTGAAACTTTGTGCGCTCGTGTTGTTGAAATAAGATCATTTAGAAAAACAACAATCTTGTTGATTCATTTAAACAAGACATGACCAGCCCGTAGAAATCAACAGAAGGAAGTAAAAACATACCGAGAGGTCAACCCTGAAGAATATGGCAGCCGAGTTAACAAGTGAGGAACCTTATCATCTTCTCATACTGTCTGTCTCTCTGCCTCTCTGTCTCTGTCTGTCTGTCTGTCTCTCTCTGTCACACACACACACACACACACACACACACACACACGTATGCGCACGCATCTCTACTGATTATATATAAGCACTGAATCAATAATGTTGCATAATCTATGCGGTTGCATAGATTATTGTCAATCCCCGTGTATTTCTGAAGGGATGGCCCCTTTTCATATCACGGGCGGGACTTTCTATGGAATATTACAGAAAGCCCGCGAAGTACGTGAAGTCACATGGGACCAAGTTAGTGATGAGAAGCATGGGCTCAAATGCACACGCGTGTTGTGTTAGTTAGAAGAAGAATTTTAGTTAAGTAAATAAAAGATAAATAAATAATATGGTGTTCTTGTTTGATGAATGTATTGGCAAAAAGACTGACCATGACGAAGGAATGCATCAAAGACGAACAGCCAACAAGAATCTAGAAATAGAATTCAACAGGGAGAGAAAGAATAGAAACGACTAGAGATTACCAAATGGCCAAAGATGTAAGTAATGCCAAATACATATGCATCTCTCTGTCTATCCGTGTCTATCTCTCTCCTCTCTCCAGTAAAAGAACATTTGTGTATATACCCAACATGGGTATATGTGTATGAGTATGTAACAATAATACCTAGACTCTATATTATTACACTATAACACTCGCCATATATACACCAGTGAAAAAGGACATATTACATGTTCATTTTATTCTTTATAAATTTTAAGTGTAACATGAAAACTTTTGACTTCACATCGTCATAGATATTTTTCTAAAAAAAACGCTTCTTTGGTTTTGGTGACAACCTATCACATTTTAACCCTTTCTTGTTCACATCGACCTTCAACGCCCTATCAGTGGAGCTAAGCAGACGCCGACTGTAAGACCTCGCCCAAAAATGTGAAATGGATAAGACGTTAAGATTCATCTGAAACTCTTGGGAAATGAGAAATACCTCTTTCTTGTCATTACTCCCAGGTCCACTCTGACACGGAGTCGTAGAAGCTGTTGAACAAAAGAACTAATAAATTATTACTCACCACTTCTTGAATCTGACGCAATACCATGTCGATATATACGACAACAGGTTGTCCCCCACAAACCGGACGTACTTCCGGTACATAATCCTTCAAAAGATCTTTCATCAATTCGGAATTTCTACCTAAATACAAAAGACACAAACATAATTAGCATAAGGAAACATTTAAACGAATCAATAAATGAGTCTATTTGTTACATTATTAGGGGACCTTCGATAATTAAGGCTCGAAAAAGGATCTGTAAAAATGAGTTTTGATGGAAGAAGGAAAGAAATGTTTTGAAAATATATTTTTTTAAAGAAAAGATTTTTTTGGAATGCGTTTTGTTTAGAATGCTTATTGAAATTCCGTCCGGGAATATTTTTGGTAGAACTATAAACCTTGGCAGAGGAATGACGGATGGTTTTGGATAAAAATTCCAGTGTGATAATTTGACAATATATAAAAGAATTAAGATATGAAGTAAAAAACAATCGGCTCTCTCTCTCTCTCTCTCTCTCTCTCTCTCTCTCTCTCTCTCTCTCTCTCTCTCACTCTCTCTCTCTCTCTCTCTCTCTCTCTCTCTCTCTCTCTCTCTCTCTCTCTCTCTCTCTCTCTCTCTCTCTCTCTCTCTCTCTCTCTCTCTCTCTCTCTCTCTCTCTCTCTCTCTCTCTCTCTCTCTCTCTCTCTCTCTCTCTCTCTCTCTCTCTCTCTCTCTCTCTCTCTCTCTCTCTCTCTCTCTCTCTCTCGAAAGTGCTGTAAATTTCGGGACTGGGACTAACACGGAAGGAGTTGAAGGGACGTTTCGGGCAGAAAGAAACGAGTCCACACATAAAAAGACAAAAGACTCGTAACATAACAATATGTGAAATTATTAGCTCCGAAATGTTGTGACAGCAGTCCTAAAAATCCAAATAATACAAATTATCAGGCCTCATCTCAGAAATTCAAGTAAGATAATAATTTGGTGCTTTACAAAGCAAAAGATCAAAACTTGTTTTAAAAAGATCAACACCGTAGGTATTAAAATAAATAACTACATAATAAACAAATAATGAAAAACTAATTTCTCATAGTTCTATTGTAATATAGATTAACTGTATAGATTAACAATATGGGAAAAATTTTGATTAAATTCCTCGTTAAAAGTTCTGATTTTTTGGGCTTTTTATCAAATTTTTTCAATAATTTTGATCAAAGTTCACCAACCTAGTCAACTAATTCTTGGAATCCTCATCAAAACGTTTATGTTTATATCGGAGTATTTTTACTTATTATTTTTTTTAGCAGAATTCATATTATAGAGACCACATGGGGAAGGATTCAATAATGTGTTAACAGAGATATTGAACAGGTGACGACTTTAAAATCATATCCTAAATGAACTCCTATAATTTTTTTTTCTAAACACAATATTTGAGTTCCGTTTTATTCTTTTCACCAAAAATGAATCTTAATATAAAAAAATTAAATGTATTTATTAAACAAAACATATTTTGATAAAGAAGTTCAATCAGCTGATCAACTCTTGGGATGAAGATGCTGCGTGAATTTTCTAACATCTAATTAGAATGGAGATGATGTAACTGTTTGTCTGTAACCGAAATTACGTCGCCACTTCCTTGGTTATTTAAATTATATTTTCCCGATTATGGAATAGTCATTATTCAATCTTAATAATAGTCTTATCTATTAACGATGCATCATTTAAAATCTAGCTGAATTAGATTTGCCGTAAAACTGCCCATATTATTAATGCACTTAAAATCATGACATATATCTCTAAAAAATAAAGATTTGCATAGTATACGGTGGGATTAATTTTCATAATAATTTAACAAACTGGGTTTAATACATACATGTTTGCTGTTATGGATTTCTAATACAATCGTATTATCCTCAAAAGTATTAAAAGCAATTATATATATAATTCTATATCAAAATCAATTAAGATTACACTAAAAAATGTAATATTTTATATTCGTTCTTATTTAGTTCCGTTAGTCTTTCTAATTTAATAGAATATTTTATTACGTTAAAACTTAAATACTTGCGCCCAGGGGCGTTTACATTTACTATTTTTTTATATATATAATTTAAATTTCTGCTAAGCTCTGTGATTAGACTTAAATTAGAAATAAAATAACCAGATTTAAAATGGGATTTTATCATCACTAATAATGATTATTTTTCTGACGAAATTCAACATTTTAGAAATATATTGACTAAAACATGCAATGTAGATTGTACGGAAGCCCTGAAATGAAAAAAAAAACGTTCAAATCAGTATACTTACTGGCTAGAATCGGAAGAGGTAACATCAAATATAAAAGTATGCCATACATTTTCTTTTCGGTGAAGCACCTAAAAAATAAATTTAAAAAACAATTTTGTTTGAAATAATTGATACCTTCTTTCTGAAATTTAAAAATACAGGCTGATTTTAAGTAACTCCCTTCCCGATTTTAACAATCTTATAGTTTATTTCTGAATCATTATTTTAAAAATGAATATGAGAAGAACACATAACATGAACTTTTATTTAAAATTCTATATGGGTACCAGCATTTGCCTCCAGCCTCTCAAGCCGCTCGGGAATCAACTTCCATGAACTCTTGTAGAATGACAGAAAAAATTCTCGTATTCATCCTTTATGCTCGTTCAAAGTCGTTGACTTCGTAGAGTTTAAGTCTCCCCTTCAGCCAACCTCAAATAAAAATGTCGCAGGTTGTTAAATCACGGCTTCTGGTCGACCAATCATGCTGACCACGTCTATCCATCCATCTCTCAGGAAAAATTGTGATTCGGCCATTCACGAACAACAATAGCAAAATGTGGAGGAGTACCAACAACAATAACAGATTTAATTGACATATATTAAGGAACATACATTAAAGGATTGAGAAAAATGTAATTGCATATAAAAAATATAAATAGTTTAAAATAGGGAGTTACTTATCAATCAGTTTGTATAAGAAGTTCAGGGAAAAAAGTTCAGTATAAAAGAAAATATATATAATAACATGTATAATTATTATGAGGATGAATCATTAAGTTTGTTGCCTGACATGTTAATTTATCGATTCTGTGTCTGTCTGTCTGTCTGTCTGTATGTTTGTTTGTATCATTGGGAGTGGGAAATAAGGTTCAGAGAAAAGGAAATGAGTTATACAATGACCGACCAGAAAATGAGCAAAAATCTCAAAGCTTTGAATTTTATTGATCTTTTCTTCTATTAACACCAAGTCAAAGTCGATGACAACACATGATTAAAATAAAAAGAATAATTACAAGAATAATTTATTTATTACTAGCAGAGCTACCCGGAGTTGCCCGGGATTTAAAAAGTTAACAAATTTATAGTATATATATATGATATTTTTATATATATATATATATATATATATATATATATATATATATATATATAGATTTATACACACACGTGCAACCACACACCTAAAAAATGCATAATGCTTTCTTTTCGATACACACACTTACACAGTCCCGTACTCACACCGTAAAAGAGAATATTTGATGTCATATTTCAAACCGGCTCCTTTTTTCAAACCTCAAATTTTAAACAGACTGAATAACAAGGACTCCCACTAGCCTTTCTCGTTATTCTGTGATAAAAATTTCTTATTACCTTTCATATACCAACACATGCCCTGAAGATGATCTAATTAATAGATCGAAACACTGCAGCGTCGGCCAATAAACTCACCACTTAACTCATTTAAATCTGTGTTTTTTCATTCATTCTGAATATATATATATATATATATATATATATATTGATAAAAATTATTTTGCTATATATTTACTTTAGTATACATTTTTAATACGTTTTTTCTATTTTTTTAAATATAGATCCCTAATTAGGACTGAGCCTATTCTATTAGTGACAACACCCAGCAGATTTAACAGGTTTGAATTCAGAGTTTTCCTTCTACTAGACCGGTTACCTAAGCAAGGTTAAAGAGCCCGATCTGCCCTACTATCACCCCATAGCTGGAGGGAGAGTCGTTGGATTCAAACCTTCCCCAATCTTGTTAGCGCTATGTGAACTGTAGCTCATTCAGGATTTGAACTCGGGTCGACGAGTCCATTTCCTACGACTCTAACCATTAACCTCGCGCCTCCAACTAATTTTTTTTTCATTCTTGTTTTTAAGTTATTTTCATTATTATCATTCTTTGTATTTATCTTTTACTTATCTTTTAATTGTGGTTTATACCCATATTAGATTTTTTATTTAGCTTTTTATCTTGAAATATATTTTTAGAGACAAATTTCATCTTACCTTTCAGCATGAATCTTAAATCTATCAGAAAAAATACTGAAAAAGTTTAATGTCTTTTTAGTCCAGATTAAAATCCCAGTAAAGGGTAACCCAAAACCGAAACTTTTTAAGCTTTGTTTTTCTAATGCAGATATTATTAAGAAACGAGACACATTTGGGTAAACGGGCCAGAAGGTCCCGTTTACCCAAACTTTTTTCATTTCTCAATGTTTTTTTCTGCCATTCCTCAAGAGTTCCTGGAAGTTGATTCCCGAGCGGCTTGAGAGTCTGGAGGCACATACTGGTGCCCATATAGAATTTTAAATAAAAGTTCATGTTATGTGTGCTCTATCAAAAAAAAAAAATATTTCGCTTTTCTACTGGAAGATGAGGGGTAAAAATATTTTTTTAACTCCACTCGGACCAAATAGGGTGTGGATTTTATTGATCTTTGGTCTTTACTGGTAACCGCCAATTTTCCTTTATAAAAGGATATGCACTCGGTCGACAGACAGACAGACAGACTCGACGGTGCTTGGTTACGGACGTTACGAATTGACGTTTACTTAATGTCCACGCTACGCTAACTTAGATAAAACAGGCTCTATCGGCGATATTGAGTTCTGTTTACTTATAAATATAGCGCGCACAATATCAAATATATATGATATTACTATATATAAATAAATATATGTCTGTCTTTGCCTCCCTCGTTTATCTCCTACTTTCTCCCCCCCCCCTCTTTCTATGAAACATTCACGCCAACTGACTCGGTACGGATGACTACCCGCTTTTAGGTCGGTTGACGGAGTTGTTAAGAAAGGTGTGTAGTTCGTGCCCGCCCCCACTCCCCGCCCACGCACAACACAGGTGAACTTATGTCGCTTAGGTCTGATTCTATAATCAATTCCATTCATTTAAGCGCAATCTGAATGCGATATTTATTTTTGAATCTCTCTCACAAATATGAAGAAATATTAGACATTTATTTCCCGCCAACTGGTAGACTGTTACAACGTATCAAACTTATATTTATTTTAGAAACATGAAGATTTAGTCTTTATCTAAAGTTTGCAAAATATGGTGACAGACAAGTCAAAAGAATAAAACGAACACAAACTTAGAATGGGAATAGAGCTGTATTACTGGAAGAATTGTTGCAACTTTGGTTTGTCTGCGGAATCTTATACATATAATACAAAAAAAACCCACTTAGCTGAAATCCTGAGGTAGGGGAATTATCGAAGTCCCTTGCTACGGGTACTCTGGTCGTTCAAGAAGATATGAGAGAGGTCCTTTTTTTGACGTCTGACTCCGGTGCTGGTTGATCAGAAAGAAGGGAAAATAATTTGCTTCTTTGGCTATGCCGCCAAAGTATGCTGGCTCGTGATTGGTTGGTTCGATAGAGAGGCTCGTAGACAAGGACGATAACCCATACCCCATATTTCTTATAAAAAAGCTGTGAATCGTAATCAAGACAGGTTGGTAGCAATGCATTTATCAAATATCTATATTGCACCGTCGAGTCTGTTCAGTATTTAATTGTTTGACCACTTTAGCAACAGCAGATACTGTAAGCAACCTGAGTCGTTTGTTTATCAAAAAATGATTTGATTCAGCATCAAATGCCCCGAAAAGGGTTGATATGCCATAAAACAAAACAACCTACCCCCCCACCATGAGCAGGATCTGGTAATACCATATATTTATGTTTAATACATATACAATGTTAATGAAGTGATAAATATATGATCGTTATCATCATACTTATCATTATAAGTAAAAGTTATCATCATTATCATCTGTGGTTAAAAACTGAGCCCGTCCAAATCGTCCAAGATAAAATGCAAAAATGTAAATCCTGATTATCTGGTGTCACTTATTCAACGATTTCTTATTTCTAATGAGTCTCGTCTCTGCAGCTAAATAATGGACCGTTCCGTTTTTATTATAAAGAATGGAAGTGTGGGGGGGGAGGACATTCTACACAGAAAAATATGATAATAAGAGATAAATAAAAGAGAGTTGGGGAAAGATATAAGAAAAAAAAAGAAAGACAGAACGATAGTAGCGGAAAGACAGGGAGAGGGAGTGAGCACGCGGAAGCGATAACGCTAATATGTTTCAATCGATCATAATGAAAAGAAGAAAAGAAAAAAGAGTGAGAGAGAGTGATATAAAGATTATAATACTTTTGACATATTGAACTATTTTGCAATAGCTCTTAAGTAAATATACCAAACGTTGTAATGATTAAATTAACATATTGTGGTATAACCAGCGTATGAGTAGCACAGGTGGGGTAATCTAATCTGTGTGGTAAAGAGGGAAGCTGATGATAGATGCGGCGCGCCACCTCAGCAAAACAATCCCCTTGGTCAAGCGCAAGCAAAAAGAGGATAGACTCCCTCGCTGTCTGGCCGATACTTAACAACAGACCTCACCGCCAACTTTACAGTACTTTTATTTCCAGTGTTTCGATGGACTGTTACTAACGTATCTAATGAATTATATTAATAGAAAAGCTGTTGATAGTAATGTTAAAAGACATTGCTAAAAACACGATTGATTGATTTTAAAAAAACACATCGTAAATAAGGTTTTTTTTTCTGCTCTTGGTGTTTTGAGCATAATTGGATCATTAAGTTTGTAGCTCAGTTCATCCTCGTTCCAAACATTTTTTTAAAGTTCTAGACATATTAAATCAACTAGCAAAATAAAAAACACCCTCCGGGCGATGTTAAAATAATTTTTTGAAAGATATTGCTTGAGGAGGTGGAAGTTAAAAATTAAATGTCGGAGAGTTTGCACCATAAATCATGAAATCATCAAATTTATTAAAGGAGTAAAAAAATACAAAAAAAAACAATTTGACATCTATTAACTTTGAATATCTATTAAAATAAAACAAACTATATATAAATATATGATACTGGGGATGTATCTATTAAAACTTGTTTTAAAAAACAATGAGGACTGTCTAATGTTGCATGCTCAAATTTTGAGTCTATTTATTCTATGTTATGACGATTTATGACGGGTATAGTGACGTAAGCAGTGACGTAGTTTTTGTTACAAACAAAAACCGGAAGCGAATCTCCATTATTAATACTAGCAAATATATGCACCCTCCAGGTGCAAGTATTTAAGATTTAATGTAATAAAATATTGTATTAAATTAGAAAGGCTAATGAAACTAAATAAGAATGCAGATAAAAAGATTTGAAATGGGGGGGGGGTATAATCGAAAAATAGAACAACTGAAACTAACTCTTCCATCACTCTTGTCTTTCATTGTTATTTTTTCTAATTTAAGTATTTAGTTAAAAGAGGAAGTAAATAATAGAATTACAGTTATTTCTTCTTGTTAATGCATTTCATTTAAGATTTATTGAAGAGATTTTTGCTTATATTCATTAAAATAAAACCAAACAATTAGAAATCAATAGTACTAAACACATATTTATCAAAATCTCATTTTAAATATCAATATGCAAATTAGCCTTCCCGTTCACACTGTAAACCGTTATTTTGTTGTATACATAAATATAATTGCATGTTATCAGTATGTGGATATGGTCAACAGCATTAATAATGTAAAACAATTATATTAATAATTGAGATTTAAATAAAAATAAAATCATTGAGATTGTGATGTCAATAACAAAGGGAATTGTGACTTGAGTAGTAATATAGTTTCGGTTACAGACAGAAAACCACACAATCTCCATTATAATAAGACATGTAGATGAAAAAAAAAGCGGGGGGTAAAGATCAATTCATTCCTTGATTGGTTTGATGTAGTTTTGTTTGGTTAGTTTATTGCTAAACATTAGATATGATCAAAATTCGCAAAGGGAGATAATATTTTTTTGAATTTCTTTAAATTTTCAAACTATTACCAAAACTCAGGGAATTTTTCGAATTTGATAAAATTTTCACTAAATTATTCATTTTTATATATTTAAAATTTATTACTAACGATATTATTTTCATTTACGGATCATCAAACGTATTAAAAAAAGTTATCTCTCCTAATGACCCGGATGTATGAAAAACACAGAATAATTTTACAAAATGGGCTTCCACAGATTTTCATTAATCTAATACATAAAAATCTTGTTCATTCGTGTTGATTTTTGCATTTATTTCCCTACATCCTATTTTTGAAAAAAAAAATTAAAAACCATTGTTAGATTATCTTATGCTTTTTCCAGAGGCTGAAGTCTCCGGACCGGTACCGTAATTAACAGCGAGATCCCTGGGGGTCACACCCCCGCTCCACCAGGCCACACCTGCACACTTGATTTAAAGGGAAAGGGCTGCGTTTATTGCCCAGTGCCTGAGGCGCCACCCTTGAGAGGGAATGCCGACGTGATCTACGTATTTCTTGCACCAGCCATCCCCTGAGCTTCGGTTCGTAGGTGGTCCCACATTAAACGACCTTGTGTCATACCCGCATAAATGGGATACGAGGTAAATAAATGCAGTTTAAGAATTAAGGTTCCAATTTTTTTAAACAAACGTATAAAACAATTGTATATCCGGTTTATTGAGGTATAATAGCGTTAACAGCTGTTGGATACGGTTAACGATTTTAATGTTTTCCATGTAAAATTCATTGCGTGTAATAAGTTTCACCAACAGATAACCACACCCCAAATGGGTGTGTTGTATTTGAGATCCTGGTGTGATTAAATGTCGATTGTAACACACACCAAATGTCGTTTGATATCAAAAGAGGATTATTTTAAAATCACTACGTATCGCTGATAATTTAATACTTGTTTTTTTTTTTTCTTTGTTCTTTGTTTGTTTGGGTCATTTTGTTTTACTTTTGTTTTTTCTAATCCTGATTTTAACATGAAATCTCTCGATAATTGATGTTACTTTCATATCAGTAAACATTATTTAATAAGAATTGACTCAGATAATCGACCCTGTCGACTGGTGCTTTAGAATACACCAAATACACCTCTACAGAGAGGTAAGCTCTCCTCCTAATGGGGCTACCTGTTGGTCCTTACTCAGGCTATACGGGCGGTCGGAGACGCACTCTCCGACCAGTCAAATGACCACGTCAAACCCTAGTATCTATATCATCGTCCAAAGCCTATTGCCTATTTTGACCACCCTTTTTATCATATACGTGCTAGAAAGCAGTGGCTGAGGATCTTAATGTCTTGGGTATGACGTTAAACTCTATCTAATAGTGAAGTTACTATTCTGGAGCTCCGGGGAATGTGGAGTATCCCTTCATAGCTATTACTCTCGGGTCTACTCTAACCCGGGGTGGTAGTATCTGTTAGTGTCCCATCTATAGGTTGAATAAAAAATAAGTTTGATATGCCGTACAAGCAAGTAAGCATGATTCAGATAAGAAGAATTAAACTCATCAGGGCTTAGAATATGCTTTCTCTATCTCCCGTAGAGGAAAAAGATCCCCTCCCCAAATAGAAGTGTCCAGGCGATAACACTAAACTGCATCTAATAGCGAGGCACCAGTTCTGAAAATCTGGTGAGTGTATCCCTTTATTGCTCTTACTCCCAGGTCCACTCTGATATAACGATTATACATCGATATTCGTTCTGTCTAAAAAAAATGGGAGCCTATCTCTTCAAATGACTTTTCTCCAAAAATTATTAGATAAAAAAAATAAAGTAGACTAGTTATTAAATAAAAGATTTGTTTTTAGAATTTAAAAATATGAAATTTGAAACTCGAAATTAGGCGTTACATAGTTTAAATGAATTTTATCTATTAATTAGGTATATAAATTGTTTCCTCAAATCATGTATGGTAGCCGAAAATGGTAGTATTTATTATAAAGAATTTCGATTCATTCCCATTGAATCCACTTGATTGAAATTTAAAGAAAATAAATCGCTGATTAATAAGTCACCACTGAAAATGTTATTAAACTCAGATAATTCCTTGACTTTTGGCAATGTTATTTATATCAATCTGAGCCTCCCGATTTATCAATATATTTATCGGTGACTTCTCTAAACAAAAACGCTCTATTTTTTTAACTCTTTAGTTTTCTGCGTGTTTTGAATAACAAAAAATATGTTTTCTTTTGAATTAATATAAAAATAAGTTTGAGATTTTTCTGTAGAAAGTGTATTTAATGTTTCTTGTTATTGATTTCTAAGAAGAAACTTTACAAATCTTTTAAAATGCTGATAAATAGGGATTGTTTAGAGCGCTACATAAATCTAAATTTTTTTAGCAAAATTCAATTGTTTAAAATGTATTTAAAAAATAAATTCCATATGTAATATCATTTTAATTTTTTTTATTGATGTTCATTATGTTACTACTTTTCGATTAAAACAAAAACGTTTGATCTTAAATAATCGATTTAATTAATTGTAATTCCTTTTTAAGATAAAAATGAGCGAATAAATTAGCAGTGTCTAGTGTATATTTACATTTTTGTACAGTTGTTTTTTTAATAAGTTTTTTTTTTTTCGAAAAAAGCCAATTATATACAAAAACAACAGAGTAAATAAATCTCTAAAAAAATTTTTTTAAATTTTTTACGTTTAATTTTCCGATTTTCGGTACTTATTTTCTACCAGAATGATACAACAGCAAAAACACAAAAAAGAAGTTCTGAAGAAATAAATACTTAAATATGAATATAAATGTACAATGAATAGGATTCCTTAACCTCTAAGAATTAAAATAACCCTAAACAGGTTGATATGCCACTAAAATCAATCAATCTTTAAATTTTTATGAATATAAAAATCTCAAATGCCTACAGAAATTATATATATATATATATATATATCATCATGGGGTAGATAATGTGGTGTTAAGTTCATTTTTTAGTTCTTTTAATCTATGTTTTTATCAAATTTACACCCTCTTCTTAAAAATAATAAACTCTCCAAATTTGATAAAAACATAGATAAAAGAACAAAAAAAAATGAACTTAAAACCAAATTACGTACCCCATGATGACGACTGGCGAAACAGTCGAAAGCGCTTGGGATATAAGTATGGGAAATATCATAAATCAATTGGATCCAGACTCAAAAAAAGATCGCCAGAAGACTGGAAAAAATATTATCCAAAAAACGAGGCAGAAATACTCCGTGTTGTTTAATAACACATGCCTAGAGAATAACTTGCTGCCAAAATACACAAAATGTTATATATATATATATATATATATATATACACACACACATTTTTGGTACAACTAAATTCATATAAAAATTTAGATAATATCATAGTTTATCTGGTGATCAGATAATTAAACGAATTATTTTAAAAGGAAGTGAAAGAAAATGGAGAAACTTAAGGGTCTTTAAGTTTCTCCGTTTTTTTTTCGCTTCCTTTTAAATTAATTAATATAATGAAATTAACTAATTTAAAAACACAGCAATCAATAAATATTAACTGTCTTATCTTGAAATATATTTTTAGGGATAAATTTCATCTTACCTTTCAGCATGAATCTTAAATCTATCAGAAAAAATACTGAAAAAGTTTAATGTCTTTTTAGTCCAGGTTAAAATCCCAGTAAAGGGTAACCCAAAACCGAAACTTTTTAAGCCTTGTTTTTCTAATGCAGATATTATTAAGAAACGAGACACATTTGGGTAAACGGACCACATTCTGGCCCGTTTACTCAATATCTTTTTATTCCCCAATGATACCTGCATCAAGAAAATAAGGTCAGAAAAAGTTCGTTTTCAGGTTACTCTTACTGCGCTTTTAACCTGTATTTTTTTCTTTTCTTTTCTGGTAATAAAAACAAAAAATGAGGGTGATATTTAAATAGCTCCCTCTTATTTGATTTTAAAATGTCTTTGTAAATTCTTTAAAATATTTCACTAGTAAATAAATAACTTTCCAGTTGATATCTTACCGTCAAATAATTCAAAATTTCTCTTCAAAAAACCAAAAGGATTTCTGAACGCAAAGTTCTCTTTCTCAGATTTTTTTTGTTTAAATTTCTAGTCTTTAGCTGCAAATAGTCTTGGTAAAAAAAAAAACAACTTCTTTTCCTTCTTTGGTTGGATGTCTCACTTTCAGCGTGGCCGTTGTTGTAACCAAACACAGGTTACTAAGTGAGGAATAATCAAATTGAGGTTGGTAATGAAATGGAATCTTTATAACATTAACAAAATACAATACTCGCCAACAGCGTGGCAAATATAAACCACTGCCAGTGGTATAAGACTACTTAGTCAGCATATTACTCCCCTATTTATGAGGATTGGGGCATATCCATTAGTGTTCATAGTTAGGGCATATAACAGCCGTGAAAAATGAGTCAAAAAGAAGGAGGTCTGTGGAATTTAACTCTATCACGCTCTTAGATCTGAAATGATCACTGTCCTTTTTTTTTTCTAAAACAAAACAGATAACTCTGAATCTTTTTTTTTTTTTAGAATGCTTCTCTTCTGATGATGATGAAACCAATTAACTCTCTTTTAGTTAATTTGTAAATTTAACACTTCATTGTATACCGGTCGAGTCTGTCATTCCTGGAGGATTTTCCACCAACCGACTGCTGAAAAACAACGCCAACTCATTTATATACCAGCAATGGGGCAATAACGGACCTAATTTCGAAATAAGCCAATCAAAGTCAGCATACTTTCAACTGCCCAACTTGCAAATTCCATATATATATATATATATATATATATATATATATATATATATTGAGAACATTCATTGAACAATATCAGTACGGGAATGGAAACCTAGAAAGATTAATGCCTAAAAACGTGTCCAAACAAACACTGACCCCAACTGGGTTTATCATTAATCTAAACACTTTTATAAACACCACTTAGAAGGGTTTAATCGGTTGCCATAGTAACATCTTTATAAAAAAAGGACTAAAGTAAATATTTAATTAAAACAATTATGACTAATGGGAAACATATTCTTGGTTGAACCTTAGGGGTTGCCTTCCTCGTATAATTCAGAGCGTCACATGGTTAGGCTACGCAGGGACCATAACATGGTCAGCAAATAATTCTGCTTGCTAAAAAAGCAAAACAAACACACACACACACACACACACACACACACACACACACACATATATATATATATATATATATATATGTGTGTGTGTGTGTGTGTGTGTTGTGTGTTTTCTAAGTTGGGCGTTATTACGAAGCATCTAGAAATAAATGAATGAACTCGATGTTATGGAGTATTGGATTCACTTATTTTTTTATTATCATTTTTTATCATAAATTTTCGGGTTCGCTAGATACCGTTTATCAAATGACTGTTGTTCCTGTTCAACGGATCTTTTGTCTCTGTTGTTATTGACAGCGGCAGCGTCTTTAAAAAAAATTATAATCGCGGAGTATTCCGATGTCAGCGTTTAGTTCCCTGACCATTAGTTTCTGCTTGTTTTCGAGATTGCGTTGTTGGAAATGCGTGTTCTATTAGAATGCATTTGAGGTGTGTAAGGTTGTGTGGTAGGGTGTTAAAGTGAAGAGCTATTGTACTATACGGGGATTTGAGATTTATAGTGGATTTGTGGTTATTTAATCTTAGTCTAAAAGATATATATATATATATTTATATATATATATATATATATATATATATATATATTAAAATTTGATTAACTTATATATGCGACACGAGTTTTAGATCTGTTATCTTCTTCAGGTATCGAATTATTATTTAGGCAGAATATGTCCGATATTTACTATCAAATATCGGACATATTCTGTCAAAATAATAATTCAATGCCTGAAGAAGATAACAGATCTAAAACACGTGTTGCATATGTAAGTTATTAAAATTTAAAAAAAAACATAATCCTTTTTGCAAACCTTTTTTTTATAAAATATCTATTTTTCTCCCGTTGGACCCATAACAACACTTTATATATATATATATATTATATATATATATATATATATATATAATATGGATAGGATGGATGGAGTAGAATCTGACAGTATGAGGTAGGTAAAAGGATAGTGAACAAGAAATGATAACTCAAAACAAATCTAAGAGTTGAAATATTTCGTCCGATTTATAAGGACATATGATTTTTATTGAAAGCAAAATTACGTGCGTGTACATGTGATTTGCTTTCAATAAAAATCATATGACTGAAGATGTCCTTATAAATCGGACGAAATATTTCAACTCTTAGATTTTTGAGTTATCATTTCTTGTTCACTATCCTTTTACCTACCTCATATATATATATATATATATAGTGAATAAATGAAAGCAAAAACATAACATTTTCATTATCGTAATGATTTATTTCAATTGCAACACTGTATTATCATCAAGCATGAGAATAACCATGTTTTTTGGTCATGTTTGATGCGGCTGCATTGGTTCAGTTGAAATGAATTATAAATGAAATGAATTTAAAGTTTTTATTCTTTCATTTATTCACTATATTGTTCAGTCTGACCACATAATGGCACTAGGTACATCGAGCTCTACTATAGTTTATTTGTATCTCTACGGTTAAACTACACCTGGAATGATCTTCATTACTATATATATATATATATATATATATATATATATATATATATATAGGGTGTTTGGGAGAAATTTGACAGTTTCATGAGAAAAAAGAAAAAAGTGCTTGGTAACTACAAAATTTAATGGATTGTAAAGACATTCAACAGGCACGGAAATTACACTACTGTCAACAGGTTTCACTCAAAATAATTGCCATTAACGTCGATCACAGCCTCAATCCTGCCCCGGAACCTGGAGCCAGCTGATATTACAGTTTCCCTATGAAGGGTCTCAAAAACTACATTAATTCTGTCGATTAACTGGGCGTTTTGTAGTACTGGCACGGCGATTGGTGTTTTTCTCAACAACGCCACATACATAATAATCCATGGAGTTAAGATCTGGGGAGTTCGTAGGCGAAATATTGGGACTGGTGTAGTCGTAAAAATTCGCCGACAACCACTTTTGACATTTCCCAGAGTTGTGGCAGGGGGCCGAATCCTCCTGTCATACATATGGCCTACCATTGTCTACCCTTGTTATCCAGGGCTTGACTCCAGTGTTTAGAAACTCTACGGAGGCATCTGAATTCAACCTGATAGCCTCTATGAAAAAATGCGGAAGCATCACATCACCCTCAGAGGACACACATCCAAAAACCATCACAGTTTAAGTAAATTTAGTCTGCATATCACGAGGAGTGTCCTTTAGACTGTATGCAAGTCATCTGTTATTCTACATGTTGTACTTTTGATTTTAGCAAAAGATTTTCTCATCGGAAAAGAACCAGATTGTTTGTAGTTCAGCAGGATGTTTCACTTTGCTCAGAAGTTTCTTCGCCTTTGTCAAACGATTTTCACGGGACTTTTCTGGGAGCAGTTGACTTCTGTGACGCTTGTATGAGTAATAGCGAAGGTCTTCATTGAGTGCAAGCTTCATGGTAGAGGCTGAAATATTCCATGCACGTGACAAAGCCCGAATTCCAATGCCAGGGTTCTCCAACATTTTCTTCTGCAGATTTTCGAGGAATTCTGCTGTACAAACGCATATCAAATCGTCTGTTATGTTGCTTTCTTCTAGCCACAGCCTCGTAGTCTCCATTGCAATTCTCCAATACATGCCTGATTGTTTTTACAATGTTCAGGGAGCATTGGGCAGCAACCATAATCTCCTTATTTTGATGGCCGGCGCAGATCATCATGATACAAGTTATTCTCTTCTATGATTCAAGTGGGTTCCAGTTGTAAGAAAGGTTCAAAGTTATATATATTGGATACATGACTCCGACGAAGGTTAACAGACAAAACATTTAATCTGGTACAGCACATGGATATGACGAGATACAAAGTTCATAGGTAAAACAAAGTTACATGTACAAAGATAAATGCACATTCATGAATGGTACAAGATATACAAAAAGTACAGACATGAGACTAAGAATAGTCCATGCTGTATAATTCACTTACAGTAATGTAAGGGGGCGAGGCCCCAACGAGAAGGGGTAGACCAAAAACTACCCCATGTGTCTCGTGGTTACTGGAACAGGAAAAGAGGCAGAAGGGTTTGAACCCGGCGCTTAAATACTCTAGCCCCTCGCGGGTACCAGCAAACTAAACGGGCAGATAACTCAACGGGAAGATAATCCCTACACAGTCATCCATTGTATTTGGTATTAGATTTATGAATGAAGAAAGGTCCAGGCTTTTAAATGATGCGTAGTGTGCGTCAATACCTCCGGCCTCCGGAGATAAATAAACAAATATAAGTATGTCAAATTTATCCCAAACACCCTGTATATGAATGAATCAATATATATATATATCGGTGCGTGAAAAACTCTCTGCCACAAAGTATCAAATATAATAAATGATTTTGAATAAATAAGTTGTCATTCCTTTTCTCGTTATTTTTTTTATAAATGAAATGAATTGAATTTCATTTACGTTTTCTTTCTGATTGGTTGTTTGTTGGTTGGTTAAGATTATGTTCTTACATATACAAGGTGTGTCAAAAACGGATCCACATTTTTTTTTTTAACTTTTGACATACCTTATATTCTGAAAAAATAACGTTCCATTCATTCTTCGTTTCTATCTTGGTAAATACAGCTTCAAACACGGCACATTTATGGCACACTTTGTATTCTAAAAGAAATTAACGTTTCATTCATTGTTCATTTCTATTTTGGTAAATACAGCTTTAAACTCGGCACATTTATGGCACACTTTGTATTCTAAAAGAAATTAACGTTTCATTCATTGTTCATTTCTATTTTGGTAAATACAGCTTCAAACTCGGCACATTTATGGCACACTTTGTATTCTAAAAGAAATTAACGTTTCATTCATTGTTCATTTCTATTTTGGTAAATACAGCTTCAAACTCGGCACATTTATTGCACACTTTGTATTCTGAAAAAAATTAACGTTTCATTCATTCTTCATTTCTATCTTGGTAAATATAGCTTTTAACTTGGTACTTTTTGACACACCTTGTATTCTGAAGAAAATTAACGTTCCATTCATTCTTCATTTCTATTTTGGTAAATATAGCTTTAAACTTGGTACTTTTTAACAAACCTTATATTCTGAAGAAAACCTTATATTCTGAAGAAAATTAACGTGCCATTCATTATTCATTTCTATTTTGGTAAATACAGCTTCAAACTCGGCACATTTATGGCACACTTTGTATTCTGAAAAAAATTAACGTTTCATTCATTCTTCATTTCTATCTTGGTAAATATAGCTTTTAACTTGGTACTTTTTGACCCACCTTGTATTCTGAAACAAATTAATAAATGCAACGTTATTTTTTTCAGAATAAAAGGTGTCAAAAAGTACAAAAAATCTCGATACTCTTTTGACACACCTTGAATATTGGACAAATACCATAATGTTTCACCCATGTTAAGTTGGTAAATACTCAGTTTTCTTAAAGTGAACAAATACTTTTCCCCCTCACTATATATATATATATATATATATATATATATATATATAAATGAAAAAAAATAGACATTTGTGCGTGAAAAAACTCTATTTGCATGGCTTTGTATAATCATCAATATCAATTTCTCTTCCTCTTGATCGGTTTTACCATGAAAATCAATAAAAAAAAAAACAGAATCCTTTATTGTATTTGTCTATTTCGTCAACAGAAAGAGATCACCACATTGTTTATGTATGGGGTGCGTCATTTCGTTTCTTTTCTTCGCTTTTCGATTGTATTCTGATGGTGATCTCAAAATCACTTGATCTTATCTTAAAGCGAAGAATAAATCATTGACCAATCAACAATTTACAAACGTTTCTATTCGCGTTGTTGTTTTCCATGCATGGAGAGAGGAGAAAAAAAAAGCACTTGAAATGATAATATGCTTTTCAAAATGATGGGAAACTGATTGTAGACAGAATAATTGATCAACTGTCTCGTTGGCATGGATAACTGGGAGCAGGGGGGGGGCTAAACCGTCAATTAAAACCCAAGAGGTTTTCACTTACAAATATGATACAAAGGAAATTCGTGATTGTAATCAGAGTATCAAGAGACGAGTAGAAACGACACGTAGGGGTCGATGGGTAGAAAAACAAAACATTCGTTTCGTATCATATTATAAGGTCGCTACTGCAGTAAGGTTAGTTATATGGCGGGTTCATTTATTTATTGATAGAATTGACATAAAATCAAGACTGTTAACTTAGAGGCAAGATGTAAATAAAAACCTGTGTCCTTCAGTGTTAATTTTACAAAAAATGTTATTTAATGAATATGTCTGTCCGCCTGTCTGACTATCTTTCACTCACAATATATCTATATCTCTATCTATCTATCTATCTATATATATATATATATATATATATATATATATATATATGTATATATATATATATATATATATATGTATATATATATATATATATATATATATATATATATATATATATATATATGCATATATATATACTATAAATATATATATATATGCATATTATATGTATTTGGAGAAAGGTAGATAAACACGGGATGTTGTACAGAATGCATGTTTATTGTGGGTTGTGATGTCGACTTTATAATGTTTCGGTCTGTTAGACCTTCTTTAGGACGTTGGATTGAGTTCTTGCTACAACGATGAACATTTTCATACTCCGTTGTAGCAAGTATTGTCAGATTCATTTCCTCTTATTCCTCCCATATATATATATATATATATATATATATATATATATATATATATATATATATATAAAAGGGTTTTGTAATTTGCTTGAAGCATTGCGTATATATTGGTTTGTTGGTTGGTTTTGAAGGCTGTCACAATGCGAGTGTAAAGAAAAAAGAAGGTAACTATGATGTTTTTTGTTAACCTGTCATTTATTTCTCAATATTTCGGGAAGAGATTCCCATCCTCAGAAGAATACATTTACACACACGCGCACACACACACTTACACACACAAACACACACATAAACAAGCACCCCAACCATACACATACACACACAGAATTTGGAAGACCCAAGGCAGAACGAATGTAGCAGCCGCTAAGACAACTTCAGTTCCAGTATTCTTCTGAGGATGGGAATCTCTTCCCGAAATATTGAGAAATAAATGACAGGTTAACAAAAAACATCATAGTTACCTTCTTTTTTCTTTACACTCGCATTGTGACAGCCTTCAAAACCAACCAACAAACCAATATATATATATATATATATATATATATATATATTGAATAAATAAACTTCACTGTAGCAATTTATTTCAACTGCATCAACATAACATCAACAGACATAAGGAAAAAGATGGTTATTACAGAAGGAATTACCGAGAATACAGGAGTTTACATTTCTAAATTTGGAGGGTGGGTGTCTTAGTTTGGGAGGGTAGGATGGGCGGGGTTTTGTTGATGAATTTACAATTATATATATATTAGCAGCGGCTATCCGGCGAAGCCCGAGTATAGGAGAAAAAAAAAACAGTTTAATAATCGTTTGCCGATCTATTACTACTAGATAGCGAGTCGAATCCTCGCAGGATGACTCATAAAAATCACCACGTAAAAAAGATCTTATTTTAATCAGGCCTGGTGGAATGTCAGGGATTTTTTTTTCATCCGAGTAGAGAGAATGACATCACATAATGATATAGTAAGAAATTTTAATTCAATAATTAACCATATTTTTTAAATGAAATATAAATGACGCGATTTACGAAATTTCAAATTAATATTTCGCAGCAAAAAAAAAAAATAAAATAAATAAAGTAATCAAAATAGTAAAACGATAAATAATCTTTAAAAAAATAACATTGTTAGTTCAAAGCGTAGCCGATCGAATATCAAATTATTATAGTATACTATACTATAAATTTTATAACAATTTGATAAAAATAATATACTCTACTAAGTATAGTATATATTTTTTAAAATCGAAAAGTGCACTGACTTGAAAACATTTCGAAAAGAAAAGAAAACTAAATGCAAAAAACAAAAAAAAAATGAAACATACTTTTTTTAATATAATTTTTAATGTGCTTAAAAATTAAATATCAAATTACAGTTCTGATTTTGTTACAAATACAGAATAATACGCCATAGATAATATGATTAGAATCGTATTTTACGAATAATTAACATTAGATTACGAAAACTCCCGAAATAAAAATTGTATAATAAAAAAACAGTAAAAAAATGTTTAAAAAATGATTGTTGATCCTGTACAATTAAATATTTACTACAGCTTTGAATCAGTAAAAATGTAGATTTAACATGAAAAAAAATGAAAAGAAAAGCTTCCGTTATTTATTTGTTTACTTTTAGCGAGAAACGCCGAAAAATGGCAGAGTATAATTTTAACGTTATTTCATAATGCTGTTTAATTTTTAGATGTATTCGAAAATAATTCAAAGCATCATTATTTTTGCCTAAAAACCATTCGCTGGTGATATTCAATGTATATATATATTTAATTTGTCGTTAATTGTTTTATTTTCGAAGTTTCCTGCAGACATACAGATTCACACAACTGCTCTTTAATATATATATATATATATATATATATATATATATATATATATATATATATTAGGTATACCCAAATTTGTGTCTGCTTTTTATTTTAAAAACGAATTAAAATTAATTAAATCGATTATACAAAGTCTAATTTTTGTCTAAGTCGAAAAGTAGTAACATAAGTAACATATCAGTAAAAAGCAAACTAATATGACACATGTAGTTTATTTTTAATACATGTAAAATGATTTTTTTTCGATCAATTTTGCTCCAATATGGCCGTAAATGCTGTCTAAAGAAGACTTAAAACTCGGGTTTACAGAATAAATTTAACCTTCTCGATTGAAAAAAAAATTACTAAAAATCAGGAAATTATCCGATTTTAATGACATTTTCATTGTTGATTTATCAATGAATTAAATTTCTAATGCATCAGCTATATTATTTTAAAACTTTCTTATTTAATTAGGTATTTCTGCTATGATAAATTAATTTATACAAAATTCATTTAAAATATCAGTATCATGAAGTTAAGTTTAAAATGTCATATCATTAGATTCTTAAAACATATTATTTTATAACTACTTTACTTTAGTGTCAATTTCTAAAAGATTTAGTCGAAAACTCTATTGAAAAGTTAGCCCCCCCCCCTTAAAACAGAGCAAATATTGATGTATAATTTTTATTTCTTTTATAAGATAATCGCCAATTAAATAATTATCGAAATGAGTAAAAAAGAATCTTGAACATTTTTTTTTTTTAGTTTTTATTTTCATTTTATTTTCCGATTTTCGGTACTTATTTTCTACCAGAGTATCATCCTTAAATTTTCTTTTTCTATTCACACCTTCAGTCTTTTGGTTCGCGCCCCCAACATAAGGGGGTGGGGTCAAAGTTAAGTGACCTGAAAAAAAATCAGAAAGTTTTGAAATTAAATAACTGATGCATTATAAAATTCATTTATTGATAAATCAACACTGAAAATTTAATTACAATCGAATAATTCCCTGATTTTTTAGTAAATATTTTTTAAATGGAGCGGGGATGAATTTGTTTTGTGAAAACACGGATTTCCGACAAATTGGGTATACCTAATATATATATATATATATCTAAATATATAAGAGTAAGTTTTTGGTATGTACGTGTCGATCTATAACAAAGAACAGAGAAGTCACTCAGATTTGAAATCTTGCATATAGATTAATATCCTTCTAACTAAGAAATACGTCAAATTTGGTCATTGATTTTTTACTAATTAAGGGATATAATCGATTGATTAAACCGAAATCACCCAATTGCGGAACAGTCCATATAACAGAGCCTGCTGATAATAAAATATTGTCCGCTGACTGACTTTTTGTTACAGTGATTTGTAGCAGAAATGTATATTTTTTGCGAATAAATTTCGCAGTCTAAGCCGTTCTGCTAGGAATTTCTCACCTATGCTTGGTCCAATCTTTAAAATATTTGTATTGTTGAAAAGAATATAATATAATCTTTCTGAATATGCAATTTTCATGCATTTTTATTAATTGAATTATTTTTTACAGCGAGTTAAAAAAAAGAAATTGGCTTCAGAGAGCTGATTTGTATGATTTTTTTTCATTCTAAATTTTGAGAAAATAAAAACAAATTCTTTTTTCTCGCCTATTTACGGTTCAATCTTCTTTAAGATATCCATATTGTTCGAAAGAGAATGAAATAATCTCTCTAAATATGTAATTTGATTGAGTTTTTATCAATGGAATTATTTTTTACAGCGAGTTAAAAAAATATATATTTTGCTTCAGCCTAGAATTCGTAGTATTATTATTTCAAATCTTATTTATTGCATATTTCTGTTTCTATCTTAAAAATATTTATTTGATTAGAAGAAAGATCTTTCTGAATATGTAATTAGTATGTTATTTCATACATTGAATTATTTTTAAAGCGAATTAAATAACAAATCAAACGAAAACATTTAATTAGGTATTTCTGCTATGATAAATTAATTTGTACAAAATTCATTTAAAATATCAGTATCATGAAGTTAAGTTTAAAATGTCATATCATTAGATTCTTAAAACATATTATTTTATAACTACTTTACTTTAGTATCAATTTCTAAAAGATTTAGTCGAAAACTCTATTGAAAAGTTAGCCCCCCCCTTAAAACAGAACAAATATTGATGTATAATTTTTATTTCTTTTATAAGATAATCGCCAATTAAATAATTATCGAAATGAGTAAAAAAGAATCTTGAACATTTTTTTTTTTTTTAGTTTTTATTTTCATTTTATTTTCCGATTTTCGGTACTTATTTTCTACCAGAGTATCATCCTTAAATTCAACGATTTTTTATAAATTCCCGTCTTTCGTCAATTGTAAACAAAACTTTTTTTTTTTAATTTTTCATAATCGCGTTAATTTATTTATTCTAATATTAGAAATACAAATAAAATCATGATACTAATGTAGAATAGTGCGCAAGACATAATACCATTAGATTACCTAATACATTTCACGGAAATACCTGAAAACTCAAATTCTTATCAAATTTATGATATAGTATACTTTACTTAGTAATGTAGTCGATCGAATGATAAATTATCATAGTACAGTTTACTATAAAATTTGACATTCGATCGACTACATTTTTGAATTAATAATGTTATAAGATTATTTATCGTTTTACATAAATTTGATTACTTTATTTAATTCTTTTTTTCTTTTTCAAATATTAATTTGAAATTTAGCAAATCGTGTAATTTATATTTTATTTTAAAAATATAGTTAATCATTGAATTAAAATTTCTTACTATATCATTATGTGATGGGCTAAACTTGCAAATCGGTCGGAAAATTTAGGGTGACCCAGAAAAAACAGAATGCATAAATTTTGTAATAAAACTGTTAATTTTAACTTGGGGGTGGGGGTTAGGGATAGGGTTAGAGTCGGAGTTGGGTTTAGGGTTACTTTAATGAGAAAATAAATAAATAATTTGTTTTCTGTTTTTAGGGTTTAGGGTTAGTTTAATGGGAAATTTGGGTTCTGTTTTTTCTAGGTCACCTGTAATATGTTTTAATTTTTCGACCAATTTGCAAGTTTAGCCATATGATGTCATTCCCTCAAATTTGACGAAAAGAATATTCCTGACCTCCCACCAGGCAGAATTAAATTAAGATCGCTTTTACGTGGTGATTTTTATGGGTCATCCTTCGAAGACCGAACTCGGTATTCAGTAGTAATAGATCTGGAAACGATTATTAAACCATGTTTTTATCTCCACTACCCGGGCTTCGCCGAGTAGCCATTGCTAGTATATATATATATATATATATATATATATATATATATATATATATATATATATATAATTTTAAATTCGTTAATACCATTCCAATCTGTGTGGAATTATCGTCAATCAGAGTTCTGCTTATTCTCCAAAAATGTTGTCTGTTTTCTTGGAAAAAGCTTCTAACCTGACACACCTTATGATGGTTGAGTTTAGTTTCCTTTGATAAAAGATTCTAATATTGTGACAGGCTGTGAGGAATAAGTGTAATGCCCCCCCCCTCTCTCTCTCTCTCTCTCTCTCTCTCTCTCTCTCTCTCTCCTCTCTCTCTCTCTCTTTCCCCTTCTTTCTCTATCACTCCCTCCTTTTGCACTCTCCCTCGCTCTCCCCCCCCTCTCTCTCTCTCTCTTTCTCTCTCTTCTAAAATAAAATACATGCTTTAATAAATGAAATAGAATATTTATAATATAAGTAAACGAGAAATAATATATATATATATAGATTTTCATTTGAATTAAAAATTTGGGGATTCTATCAGCGTATTTACTAGCGGTCACAGAATCCCAATATGCACTACATTTCAAAGAGATTTACAGTGAAACATATTCTGCTAGAGTGTGTAGATTTTGATCTAGTCTACACAAAATACTACCAAGCAAGTAAATTGAAAAAAAACTTTTCACGAAAATAAAACCATCCAAGATTTTACATTTCCTAAACGAACTGGGATTGGACTCAAAAATATGAGTAATTGAACAATACTTAAAATGTATACATATATACATTTGTTTTTCTACCAAACTATCGCTACGAATCCAAAACTTAGTTGGCATTAAATGGCCCACCGAGGTTGATATGCCGTAAAACAAAACAAACCAAAACAAAAAGGTCTGCCTTCAAAAAGAAAAAAATCACAAAACAAATAGACAAAAAAAAGCTAATCTTTTCTTCGTTCATTCAATTTTCGTGGGAAAAGGAACAATTTAAAGTTAAATATTTTGGTAAAAATTCAGAATAACGCGCAAGAGATTATATCATTAGATCATGTATAAAAAGCATTATATTACCCAGAAATACCCGAAATCTTTGAGACGCTAGGGTTAGGGTTAGGGTTAGGGTAACTATTAGGGTTAGTATTAGAGTTATTGTTAATGTTAGTGCTAGCGTTAGTGTAAGGGTAATGGTTAGGGTTAGGGTTAGGGTTAGGCTACTTCCGGTGTTTCCGTTATCTAATGCTATTAATCCGTTAAATGCGATCCTAGTACTATTATCACTTTCGTGCTATTCTGCATTTGTACTAAGATTTTACTCTTAATACAATGAACCTTACAACATAAATCCTAATACGCGCTTATGTTGTAACGGTTATGATCGTAGAAAATGCACATATTCAAATTCAAGTTCAAATCCTAGACGATACAATCCTGCATTTCACTAGGCGCTAATGACTTTGGAAAATTCACAAATCATCACTTGTCAATGCCCCCCCCAGCTATAGGTAAAAGATAGAACGTACTGGAATCTTTAGCCCTGGCATAACAATCAATCTAGAAGGTAATTTCAGTTTTTTAAGCTTGCTTGAATTTAAAGTTATCTTACACTATCTTACAGATTGTGTCGCTGAATGCCTGCGGGTAAATACATGAATCATAAAGCTGACTATTTTGAGACTTGTTAAGGAAGCGCGTGGTGTAATGGTTAAAGTCATTGGAAATGGACGTCGCCTCGAGTTCAAATCCTGGATGTGGTAATTGCATTTCACTTAGCGCTAATACCCTTGGGAAAGGTATGAATTCTACTCTCCCTCCAGCTATGGGTGAATAGTAGGGAAGGCTGGGCTCTTTAACCTTGGTTAGGCAACCGGTCTAGGAGAAATGAAAACTCTGAATTCAAACCTGTTAAACTCGGCTTATGAAATTGACCTTGTGTCACATCCTGCTCGTGCGGAGGGGTTGGCAAATATATATTTTGAGACTTGTTACCCATAACATGCTGGATTTATACGGACACGGTAATATATGTAATCGAGTCTAAACCTAATGATAAACTTTTACATGTCAACGAACATCTCATCATAATGGAGATTCGGTGTCTGTCTGTAACCGAAACTACGTCCTTGCTTACGTCACAATACCCCAGGAATTATATAAATTTATCAATGAGTATTTAGTTTATAGTAAAAATCATTGATATATAGAAGAATTCTTATTTATTAAGGAATCAGATTAGCCTCAAAACAGCCCATGTTATTAATGCGTTTAAGAATCTTGCAATGTGTCTTATACATCACTAAGAAATAAGATTTTACATAGTATATGGTGTGGATAACTTGCATACTGATTTTAACAAAACCGGGTTTAATAAATAATTACTTGGTTTTGTTGATCTCTAATATTATTGTTTTCTTCTCCAACGCATTAAAGTATATCAATCCTATGTGGTTTTATATAAAAAAACAATTAAAATATTATTAAAATTAGTACAAAATAAAAAACGACCTTCGGGCGATGTAAAAATAGATTTTTGAAACATATTGCCTGAGCGGTGGGAGTAAAAAATTCAATGTCAGCGAGTTTGTACCCTAAGTAAGTAAAATCATCAAATTCATTAAAGGATTAAAAAATAAAACAATTTGAAATGTAAACTTTAAATATGTATTAAAATAAAACAAACTATATATAGATATATAATACCAGTCATGTATTTATTAAAACTTGTTTTAAAAACAATGAGGACTGTCTAATGTTGCATGTTCAAATTTTGAATGTATTTATTGAATAAATACACTCAAAATTTGAACATGCCAAGAATCGTAGAATAAATTTTATTCTATGTTATGACGATTTTGGGTAATGTGGCGTAAGCAGTGACGTCGTTTTTGTTACAGACAAAAACCGGAAGCGAATCTCCATTATTATTTTTTATTTTTTATTTTTTATTTTTTTAGTGTAGCATTTTTTTTTCTATTATTATTATTTATTATTATTATTATTATTATTATTATTATTATTTTGTGTTCTTCAATTGTACGACCGTTATCGTCTGGCAACATCCTTTGGTGAAAAATGAGACGGTCCAAAACATCCAAGATTTAATGTAAAAATGTAAATCCTGATCATCTGGTGTTATATCCATTGATTTCTTATTTCTTGTCACGCCTCAACTAAATAATGGACCATTCCTTTTTTTATTATAAAGAAAGAAAAGGAAAAAAGACATGCTACACTGAAAAAAATATAATAAGAAAGAAAGAAAGAAAGAAAGAAAAGAAGGGAGAGTAGCAGAAAAATAGAAGGAGGGGCTGAGCGCGCGGAAACGATAACGCTAATCTGTTTCAATCGAACATAATGAAAAGATGAAAAAAAGGAAAGAGAGAAAGAAAGAGAGAGAGAGAGAGAGAGAGAGTAAAATCAAGATTACTATACTTTTTACATATTCGACTATTTCACAGTAGCTTTTAAGTAAATATATCAAACGCTGTAATAATTAAGTCATCATACTGTGATATATCCATAGGTCTTACTAGTTGTCTGGATCGTCTCGATTGTCTTTCTGATTTCCAATTATTATGATTATTATCATTATTATCAATAGTAGTAGAAAGAGGAGTATTAGTATTAGTATTAGTATTATTAGTGTCATTATTATTATTAAAGGAATAAAATAGAATATGATTTACTTACTTGTATGTGTCGTTCAGAGATCCGTTAAGCGAGTTTTGTAAATATAAAGTAACGAAGTGAGTCCGCTTTCAAAATCATCCCCACATTTCTGCGATCATTTACCTGACCCAGGTGTTTCATGATTAATAATCCCTTCTAAATGTTTCACTACTTAAACATCGTTCAGTCAAATTGTAATATGACGTTCAATAGATTTCTTTAGTTTTTTTTTTTTTTTTTTTTTTTACACTCGATATGCTTGGAAGAGCATGCAAATAAGCGAACATGTTATTGGATTCCTTCCTTACACCACTTTAACTACTCCTCTTTTTCTCTCTTCTCTAATCCACCTCTTTCCGCACACATTTCACTGATGCATTGTATAAAACGGGCACGCGTGTTGACTGAATTTGAGAGCTGCCAGCCGTCTGCTTGGTCGATCAAATATACATAAATAAAAGGAATGGAAAGATCGAACGGAAATCCAATAAAACCATTGTTATTTATTAAATATCACTTCATTCTGATATAAGATCAAAACCCTCTGGTCACCCGATGAGGATTGAGCTCATTTAACTTTAATTGTAGCATTTTATAATAATGTCGTAAAAGTCGTCGGGGTGGCCTAAAGTCGGTATCAACCAGACAGCGCCACACCTACCATCAGTTCCTCGCTTTACCGCAGAGATCCCTATGCTACTCATACGGTGATTTGTCGAGGGCCGGTATCGAACCAGGAACCTTGTGGTTCCTAGTCGGACGCTCTACCGACTAAGCTAAACCGGACTTATTTTATAATCATGTTCAGTCCATTCAACTGCATTTTAGAAGTGTTATTATATAATCAAGAGACCCATTACCCACTATCACACAATTATGCGTACACGCCAGTGTGGACCGTCTAGCAAGGACCTTTATAGATCAGTTGTGTAGATTCTGAATGGTGCACAGAGGATACCCCGGGGGCAATGAGTGATAATGACGGTTGGCGAGAGATTGTCATGGATATCCGTTCTCCTAGCGCGATGATGATGATGATGATGATTGATGATGATGATGATTTCCCCCTACTGACCGACCCCCTGTATACTCTGACTGTACCCCCTGCAGAGGGCAAAGACTCAGAAAGACTAATTAAATTAAATACGAACACAACAAATTACAGTTATTTTTACTTTATTCTAATTGATTTCGATATAAAATTATACATAGGATTGCTTTTAATATGTTTGAGAATAAAACAATAATATTAGAAATTAATAATACCAGGTGATTATTCATTAAACACGATTTTGTTAAAACTAGTATGGAAATTCTTCTCACCATATTCAACGGAAACATTCATTTCTCTCACATTGCAGGATTTTAAACACACTAATAGTATGGGCTGTTTTGAGGCAAATTCTCAGCTAGACTTTTAAGGAAACATTGTCAATAAATAAGATGCTAATTAAGATTAAATAAGGATTATATAATGACCATTGAAAATATAATGTAAATAACTAAGGGAATATTGACGTTGGTAGTGACGTAGTTTCGGTTACAGACAGACACATAATCTCCATTATAATAATAAGATTTGATAGCACCATGTACAAAAAATTCTTAAGAAGCAATTGCACAAAAATATAAATATAAACGCGATTCCCTAACCTCTAAATATTAAACCTCATTGACATGGTGTCTGAATTCCTCTCATATTCGCAAGATTTTTCTCATTCTAATTCTTTTGAACTGATTGAGATTATTACAGTTTATCTCGCAGTCAATTATTTATACGTATCTCATTCAAGAAACGCGTTTATACACCGTGTTTCTTTTGAAAGTAATATAGCGATTGTCTGCCCCTGCTGGAATGGACTTGTGCCCTAAAGGGTTATCTTCCCTTGCCGCTAGGGTTTTTTCACTAATAGGTGACACTAATAGATGGTTATTCAAACAGCAGAGCGGGGATTTCTATTTCTCTTTTCTCTTGATCCAGCATCCACAGAACATGGACTAGACGCTTGGTGTCTCTGTTCATTAAGTGTGTGTTTGTGGGAGGGGGAGCTTGGCCTCCCAGCTATCAGTAAGGGACTCTCATATTCTTTATGAATTCTTTCTCACTTCCAAAGGACTTTAATCCAATCTGTTTTGTATCTCGTATTGTAGTTCATGTGTCATTCATCCATGTGCTCAGACAATAAAGTCTGTATTGTTAAACTTCTTTGTTCGCATTTAATTCATAACTATATATATATATATATATATATATATATATATGATAAAATAAATATATAAATGTTTTATATATTTAATGACATATGAACAGTTACAATCATTTGGTTTTATGCATGCGTAACCGCAAACATTCGGAACATAAACCCCAAGGTCACCTGACGAATGTTTGCGGTTACGCATGCATGAAACCAAATGGTTGTAACTGTTCATACGTCATTAAATATATAAAACATTTACATATTTATTTTTTATTATATTATATAATAGCTCTATTTTTTTATATTAAGCACTCTCCCAAATACTGCACGTTGGCACACCGTTCCAGTAAAAGCTGAAACAGTATATATACTATATATATATATATATATATATATATAATATATATATATATATATATGACTTAAGGGGCAGGGGTGGTTTTATTGCCCAGCGCCTGAGGTGCCCCCCTTGAGGGGGGATGCCGAAGTGATCGACGCTTTTTTTGTTCTTTCCCACCCATAAGCTTCGGCTTGTGGGTGGGCCCACGTTAAAAGAAGTCCTTGTACCAGCATACAAGTGGGGTATGAGGCAGATACACCTCGTTATCCTCCTCCATCCTGATACCCGTCGACCCAACCACAGCCTTCCCTTAACCCTTCTCTTAAAGGGACGAAACACCATCTCGTTTTGATTATCATCAGTACAATTTTGACCATCAACTACCAAACCTTCTACCCACACCTCTAATAAGCATTGTGCCCACATCACTACCAGCGTCAACCAACACCACACGGAGGCTCGAACCACATCTCGTTTCGACTAATACCCAATTGATTCGACCATCAACTACCAAACCTTCTACCCACACCTCTAATAAGCATTGTGCCCACATCACTACCAGCGTCAACCAACACCACACAGAGGCTCGAACCACATCTCGTTTCGACTAATACCCAATTGATTCGACCATCAACTACCAAACCTTCTACCCACACCTCTAATAAGCATTGTGCCCACATCACTGCCAGCGTCAACCAACACCACACAGAGGCTCGAACCACATCTCGTTTCGACTAATACCCAATTGATTCGACCATCAACTACCAAACCTTCTACCCACACTCTAATAAGCATTGTGCCCACATCACTACCAGCGTCAACCAACACCACACAGAGGCTCGAACCACATCTCGTTTCGACTAATACCCAATTGATTCGACCATCAACTACCAAACCTTCTACCCACACCTCTAATAAGCATTGTGCCCACATCACTACAGCGTCAACCAACACCACACAGAGGCTCGAACCACATCTCGTTTCGACTAATACCCAATTGATTCGACCATCAACTACCAAACCTTCTACCCACACCTCTAATAAGCATTGTGCCCACATCACTGCCAGCGTCAACCAACACCACACAGAGGCTCGAACCACATCTCGTTTCGACTAATACCCAATTGATTCGACCATCAACTACCAAACCTTCTACCCACACCTCTAATAAGCATTGTGCCCACATCACTACCAGCGTCAACCAACACCACACAGAGGCTCGAACCACATCTCGTTTCGACTAATACCCAATTGATTCGACCATCAACTACCAAACCTTCTACCCACACCTCTAATAAGCATTGTGCCCACATCACTACCAGCGTCAACCAACACCACACAGAGGCTCGAACCACATCTCGTTTCGACTAATACCCAATTGATTCGACCATCAACTACCAAACCTTCTACCCACACCTCTAATAAGCATTGTGCCCACATCACTGCCAGCGTCAACCAACACACACAGAGGCTCGAACCACATCTCGTTTCGACTAATACCCAATTGATTCGACCATCAACTACCAAACCTTCTACCACACCTCTAATAAGCATTGTGCCCACATCACTACCAGCGTCAACCAACACCACACGGAGGCTCGAACCACATCTCGTTTCGACTAATACCAATTGATTCGACCATCAACTACCAAACCTTCTACCCACACCTCTAATAAGCATTGTGCCCACATCACTGCCAGCGTCAACCAACACCACACAGAGGCTCGAACCACATCTTCGTTTTCGACTAATACCCAATCGACTCGTCCATCAACTACAAACCTCTCTACCCACCTCTTAATAAGCATTGTGCCCACATCACTACAGCGTCAACCAACCACACACAGAGGCTCGAACCACATCTCGTTTCGACTAATACCCAATTGATCGACCATCAACTACCAAACCTTCTACCCACACCTCTAATAAGCATTGTGCCCACATCACTAGCCAGCGTCACCAACACCACACAGAGGCTTCGAACCACATCTTCGTTCGACTAATACCAATGATCGACCATCAACTACCAAACCTTCTACCCACACCTCTAATAAGCATTGTGCCCACATCACGCCAGCGTCAACCAACACCCACACAGAGGCTCGAACCACATCTCGTTTCGACTAATACCCAATGATTCGACATCAACTACCAAACCTTCTCTATCCCATCTCTAATACACATAATGCTCACCAAGTATCACTGTGGCAAATTGAAGGGGCAGAGTTTGTCGGACGAGCGGTTTCCAGCCTCCACAAACAAAGCGCGTCCAGGATATGTTTGGCCAGTGCCAAAGAGGAGGAGTGGTGCGAGTGGCCACGGATGTTTTGAAGTCTGTACTTCCTCGTAGCTGAAATGCTGGGTGGCAGAACCCGGATGAGGTATGTCGGAATTTGTAAAGGGTAGCCGAACGAGCATAAATAAAACGCAAGACTTTAATAACACTGTATGTGTTATGGACTTGATTTCGTGCGAGTATCTGATTAGGATACTTTAAAAACAAAAACCAATTGAGTCTAGGCAACTGTTTTACGAAGCGGACTTACGGATTAGAGATACAGTATTAGTAGTGTGTTGTGGTCACAAGTCTCAAAGTCACCTACGAGCTAAGATTGTAGATGACTTCTTGTGCTCATCAAGAAATTATCGTCTCAATGGCTAAAAGTTCTGGTTGATGATTGCATATAACACAAATGATTTTTGCTTTGAGTACAGAGATGTTTTCATATAAATATATTATCAGTTCTTGTACGCGTCGATAACAAGATAGATAAATAATTTCTTCTTGAACAAACCAATTCCTAATGACAGAAATAGGTTGATGCCTAAACGCAGGAAAGTCTGTTTTATCATTATATATCATTTTATATGGTAGGACTCTCAAAATAGATTTAGGGAATCCATTTTATATTCAGGTCATCCTGGTTCCTTGAATAGTGGTTTTGAATTTAAATGGACGGATTCTGACTGGATCTTAAATAAATAATCATTGATGTCTATTGAGTTCATGATTATTAGTATATCAAATTGTCTGAATTTAGGTTGACTTGGTTATGTTGCAATGTCAACACACGAGATTAAATATGTTTAATTATTTTTTTTCTCTTATTATACCTATACAAAAGAAATTTCTAATGGCTAATACATGTATGGTGTACAATGATTTGTGTTTTCAATGTTTTCATATATTACATCTTGATCATCACTTATCATTCTTTTTGTACTTCCTCATCTTGTGTTGGTTTACTTCAGATTTCCTGTAATATTTCCTATTTACCTTTATTTTCAGTTGACCTTATCGTTGTACCATATAAGTTAATTTTGAAAAGGGGAATTTCTTAAATTGCCAGAATATCAGTTGATTGAATCTTTTTAAATGCTGTAATTGGTCTGCTTGACATATCTCCATATTTAGTTTATTGCTTTCTGTTGTAGGGCTGATCCTTGTGTCTAACGCTATAAGGACACTTCTTATTTTAGTCAAAAAATCACTAGTTTAACTAGAGATAATCTTTTTAAATATTGTTGAGCTAATTGCTCTAAATTATCCTAAGGTTAAGGTAGTCTTTATGTGCTCATGTCCCTGGGTAATTATCATAGCTGAATTGACAGGACCCACTTTTATTACATCTATTTTTTATACAATACATATTATATACTTCTATTAGCGTGCCTTTTCACTCATATCTCATGGAAAACTGGGCCTGGGAGACACTTTGTTACCCCTCTCCGCAGATTAAGTATACCCAATGCACATGCATTCTTTGTATGGCTCTGTCCTACAAATCGACTCGCCTTCTGTGGAGTTGTGGTGGTCTTTTCGTACATCCTTCTCTGATGTTTACACACTGTTAGGGTGTCCATTTGGTCTTCTGGGTCATTTCTTACTTGGCTGACCATATGAAGCCCTGGATTCGATGGGGTTTGGAATCCATAAATACGAGGACTCCAAAGAAGTGGTCCCAAGGTAGTCGGTACATGCCTGCGCTTCTTTGACCAGAAGTTGTGGACAACTGCTTTCGCCTAGCAGATTGTGATATGCTTCCATCGTCATGGCCCTTGTCACCGTCTCTTGCTTGTCGTCTTGTTGCTCAAAGTCTGAATTTGAATCGAGAGAACACATGCTTATTTATCGCAGTCTATTCGTTCCCTAATCTAATTACTCGACTCAACTTCAACTCGACATCCCTTTTTTTGGTAATTGTACAATGATTTATTTTTCAAATACATGTGATTAATGTAATTAAAGAGTCTTTTCTATTGTTAATAACGTCGTATCAGGTGTTTGAATTTGTGGAACAACCTGATGAATCACTTTGGATCATTTTCATGTACATTCGCCCGGAACAAGCACTTTCAACATTTCCTGTGGGTCAAGAGATACTCCATCGCGTTAGATCTTCAGTCGCCCACGACAAATTCGTACTTTACATTGTAGAGTCCGCGCTGCAGCCAAAACAACATATCGATTTACATATTGGTCCGTCGTGACCAAGACATCAATATGTGGCATTTTGGCACCACCGACACGAACATCGTATTACACTGCAAAAAATTAATATTATAGATCAAATTACACATGTATTCCAGATGCTGTTCAAATCTATTTACCACCGAGCTGCTGAACAACGCCTATTATGTCTCAGTCTCTATCGACCCGGATCTTTCGACCCACTCGTGTTAGATATCATTAGCAAACACTGCCTATAGTCAACGACCTTTTTCTTTCATCAAGTCACATAATTTATTGACACACTTTGCAACTGTGGTTTGTTTATTTCCTCTTGTTTACAATACCATTTTACCTTCGTCCCCGATTGATATATACAGAACCATTATTGTCTAATCATATATAAAAAAACAAATAGTGGGTAGTTGCGAAAAATGGGTAATTTATCGGAAGTGCGTCCGCGTCCTGCCTCCGAAAGCTTGCATGCCGCGCTGTTTTAACGACAGCTCTGCAAGTTTCCTTTGTGCTAAATCATAGGGGAACTGTAAATTTCACTAGCGAAATAGGTGCCTTAATGCCTCTCAAGTTCTTGTGTTAGTAGCTAGTGAAGGTATTTATCATTATCTCCATCGTATTCAACTAGTATATTACCCTGCTTCGTATATCTGTCTTTATCTGCTATGTCGTATTCTGATTAAATATCTCCCTTAGAACTTTTCCCTCTTTTATCTATCGTTATAACACGTTGAAAACAAGTTTATTTATTACGATAATAAACCAAGAAAATTAATCGACAAATTACCATAACAGAGCAATATCGAATTACGACAAATATTAACACGTTTACTCATATGAACTACAGTAATTATCCAAATCATACAAAAAAGACCCCCCCCTAAAATACATTTAACGCCCATAAGTTGGTTGTGTTTTCTTTTCAAGTAACACGGACGTTGGCGCGAACGTGGGGTCGTTATTTTAAAACCTCAGCGCGAGCAATTTTGGAGGCAGGGGACGGACGCAACTTTGCCTCATAAATTACCCGACAAAAAAACTACAATGACATTATCTATAATTTCAGAAATAATGGTAAGGAAAATAATTAAATGTAATTGGCTCATAAGCTAGTATATTTTGTTTCGGACAGATTTATGGAACAAAGAAAAAGGATCGTATTCTAAAAATAGACTAAGCCAAACTGACTGACGCCGAAAATTCAAAAACTCCCGCGAACTATCGACATTGTGAGAGCAGAAGGAGGAATGATTTTTTTAGTAGTAGGAGGAGAAAAAAGCAGTTGGCCAACCGAACAGGCAAGTGAACGAGATCTAATCCCTCCTCGAAACGGCTGAACAAATACAAGTTAGCTTTAACACTAATAAGAATGTATAAAAAGGAAAAATTGTTCATTAATCAAGCCATAACCTTTGGAAACTTTTGTTAATTTGATACAATTTATATAACACATTAGGGCCGGTTAGGTCAGTCGGTAGAGTGTTCGGCTATAAACCACAAGGTTCCTAGTTCGATACCGATCCTCGCCAAAATCAGCGTATGAGAGCACAGGGATTCTGTGCGGTAAAGTAAGGAGCTGATGGTAAACAATCTCCTTGGTCTAGCGCTATTGAAAATGTTGATTAGACTTCCTCGCTAACTGGCTGTTTACCGACGTTAGGCCGCCCCATCGACTTTACTTACTTACTTACTTGATATAATACACATTATAAAGGATAAATTTTGTTACGACTCAAACTCTTCTGTATATTGTAATTACATTGTATCGTGGTTTGTGTTCTTTAATGTTACATTTCACAAAAAATGACCTCCAAGCCAACTTATGACAATTGTATATTGCTCTTAGCAAAGATTCTCTTTTTTCTTCTTCTTTAATGGTTGATATAAGAGATAGTAAAAAGAAGAGATGCCAAGGAGACATATAAAAATAAATAAATGCCGAAGATATGTGTGGTTAAACGCAAAAATGACAACAAGGAAAACCCTTGAGAGCAAATATGTTTTTAGTAAACGACGTTACTACATAATGAAAATAATGAAGTAATTAAGATTTGTGGACTAAAAAGGAATATGTCTCGAAAAAATATGTTACTTTACTTTCGTGTTATTTTCATAAACAGCATTGATAAATTTTAAACGTTTGATATGTTTTACTATTGTAAAATAGTTCAATATTAAGTAAGTAAAGTCGTCGGGGTGGCCTAAAGTCGGTATCAGCCAATCAGCGGGGGAGTCTATCCCCTCTTCCTACCGCTAGACCTAGGAGATTATTTTTAGCGTCTGGAGGTTGTTGCGCCACACCTACCATAGCTCCTTACTTTTACCGCAACAAATCACTGTGCTACTCATACGCTGAGTTGGCGAGGGCCGCGGTACCGAACGCTCTACCGACTGAGCTACCCTTCAATATTAGTAAAGTTTAGAACAATCTTGATTTAACTTTTCTCACTTCTTTTTCTTCTTCTTTTCTTCTTTAATTCTTTTTCATTATGTTCGATTGAAACAGATTAGCGGTTATCGCTTCTGTTGTGCAAAGACCCTTCTTTTCTATCTTTCCCCTACTCTCTTTTTCTTTCTTTCTTTTTCTTTCTTATTATCTTTTTTTTCTGTTGTAACATTGTCTTCTTTCTTCCCTTCCTCTCTTTGTAATTAAAAATGGAATTGGTCCATTTTTAACTGAATTTGACGACAATCCTGAAAAAATAAGAATTCGGTGGAATAAACGAACAACAGATATATTAGATTTTATAATTTTTGCATTCATCTTGGACGATTTGGACGGTCTCAATTTATACCAGGGGGTGTTGCAAGATGATAATGGTCGTACAATTAGGAACACGAGTGTTAATTATATAGATAAGAACTTCTAAAACAGAAAGAAATAAATAAAGAAAGAAAGAAAAAGAAAAGAAAGAAAGAAAAGGGAAAGGTGAGCGTGTATTATTTTTGAATTATTCAGACTTTGTCCTACTTTATTGTTGTGTAACAACGTTTCGGCCGATTCTTCCCTACGACCCTCTTGTCGAAATTGGAGGCACATCAGCTGAAACATTATGTATTATAACAATAAAGATGACGGACAATCATCCGAATAATCCAAATTGATATCAAATTATCAGCATCATCTAAAAGATCCGGCAAAATAAGAATCATGTTCTTTTTATATCAGAAATTACGTGATTAATATCTCGTGACTTGCCCCCCCCCCCCCCCGTGTTGTCTAATGTTCGTGTTCTTCGGTTCCTTGTCCTCAGCCCAAAGATGGACAACATCGATATTATTTTGTTTATTTATCTTTTAAGTTTTCTATATTTAGATTTCTTTTCAATAAGTATATAGCAAGCTGGTATATGGAACACAGCTGTAGGCATTTAGGAATGAAGCTATTACATTAACCAATGATATGGGGACTAGCTTGCTAATCACTAATGTCATTTGTTTAATAATGCTTAATAGTGCTGAGTGTTGGAACATTTGGATAGGACATTTACGACGTTATTTTTTCTGCAAGATCTGAGAAATTCACAGACAAAAAAATGAGTACTACAAGGAGTGAGTCAAAAGTATGCCGGTTTTGTTTAGGACAGGTATATTACAACAAGGAACGTGTATCATACATCAAAATGAAGCTGGTCTCTGTGGATCCATCTACTTCTCCAATAGTGAGTAAATAAGTAATGCCGTTTTGTCTTAGGACATAATAATTACCAACACAGGAACGTTGTATCATACATCAATAATAAGTGGTCCTCTGTGGATCACATCCCTACTTCTCCTCTAGGTTGATCAAAAAGTAACCATTTTGTTTAGGAACATGTATTAATTCCAACACAGGAACATGTATCATATATCAAATGAAGCTGGTCCTCTGTGGATCACATCCCTACTTCTCCACATGTTTACCGTTTCTCTTAAATTGCAATGTTCACCTTCGAATGAGAGCATGTATCCTAGTCTGCCCTTAAAATTTCGTTGACTGTTTCTTGAGCACTTCTTCACTACAGATTTCACTTCTTCGTCACTGGAATAAATGTTTGCCTCTTAAACCCTCTTTCATGGGTCGAAAGGAGATGATTAGTTCTGAAGGTGCGAAATCTGTTGAGTGTGGTGGATGGCAGTAAAGTTGTCCACCGAATGAGGCGATTTTCTCTTTTGTCCTGATGCTTGCGTGTGGTCGAGAATTTCATGCAGAAGGAGGACATATTCGATTGGCAATTTGGGTCTTACTTGTCGGATTTTCTTAGCTCGTTCGGTCTCAATGTAGGCCTTAGTTTTATTTAAAAAACAAACAACAACAAAAAAACATTCACATGAAATAAAGAAATGGTATTACTTTTTGACTAACCCTCGTATTAAGCAAAAAAGATGATTTTGCAATTTATTACATAAATCCTATTGTTGCCTTTGCCAATAAATAATACAAAAATATACAATAACAATCTATATAATACTTAATCACATATCATGTGTGGTTTATTGCAAGTCGATTTATAGTTGCTTGGTTATATTAATTTTACTCAGTACAAGTCTAGAATCAGGTCTTATTCAGTACGCCTTCGCATCAGGTTCATGAGTAGCACGCGTCTAGGTATAGTGGTGGTAGGTTGGACTCTACCTGTAACAATTCTGGCAGCAGTGAGACAATCCTCGCTGACTGCTGATCCGATTAGCCCCCGATCTTTACTCTCTTACTTTTAACATCATTTTTTAAACACCTTTTAACCCATTTTTTTCTACTTTTAACCATAGAGTGGACCCTAACAGGTATTATCACTCCTGGTCAGAGTGGGCCTGAAGAGTAATTGGTTCCAGAATTAGAACTTCACCATCAGATTGTTTAACGCCATACCAGAACGCTAAGACCCTCATCCACATATTTTGAAAAAATGGGTTGGGTTTGCCGTAAATCGCTGCTTTCAAAATCCATGGAATGTGAATGCCAACGAACTCAGTGGATTTGCTATGAAAAAATTGAAATATTTTCTAAGAATAAAAGGATTCATCAGCTTAAATCTCCCTCTCTTCCCTAAATTTACCGGAATGTTTTATAAGTGCTTGAAAGAAAGAAAATATCATATATTCAAATATATATATATAATTTTATTCAATAATTCAACAAGAAGTGGCTACCGGGGTCGCCTGGGTAAGAAAGTGGACAAAAACGTTAGTCTCGCAGATCCATATAACTTAATCACAAAATTTAGATCCTCGCAGGAAGTTCCATTTTTATTCCTATGTAAAAAGAAAACCTTTCGGAACTTGTCGAGAGTCTTCTTGAACTCGTTCATTATTTTTACTCAAAAGATTTTTTTTTTTTTTTAGTATATCTGTCAAAATGTCACCTGTATGTGAGGAGATGGGCGCTAAAAATTGGCGGCAAAAGTAGCGAATTAATCTTTTTGTTCAATGTCCATTTAATCAAAAATAGCCTGAAAAATCTATATACGAATGATCAGGTTTTCTTATTTGTTACGACCGTTACTTTATTGCAACATTCCCTGGTTTTAAAATGAGACCGTCCAAATCGACCAAGATTGAATGCAAAATTGTAAATCCTGATTATCTGTGTGTTGATTATTTGCTGAATTCTTATTTCCTATGGGTATCGTCACCTCGGCTAAATAATTGACCATTCCGTTTTTTATTAGAAAGAAAAAAAAGGACATGCTACTCAGGAAAATATAATAAGAAAAGAAAAGAAGAGAACTAGTGGAAGGAGAGAAGGGGGTGAGCGCATGGTAGTGATAACGCTAATCTATTTCAATCATCATAATGAAATAATGAAAAGAATGAACAAAAAAGAGAGTTAAATCAAGATTATTACAGTTTTTACATATCGAACAATTTAACAATATCAAATGTAATAATTAAATTATCATACTATTGATAATGGGCAAAATTAATGTATTATTTAATTCAAGATAGAGGTATATTATGTAGTATTTTATGCTTATTAACAATGTTAAAAATCAACGAAAAAATTTTAATCCCTTTAAAAATGGTTTGTATATTGAGAATCAAATATCTTGATTTACAATTATAAGGTTGTAAAATGTGTATTTAACCTAAATTCCCGCCAAGAACAGGATGTGACACAAGGTCAAGTTTTAAACGAGTTGCAGTTGGCTTTATAGTGCATCTGACTTTATGGTGAAGCTGGCTTTATGGTTGCATCTGGCTTTATGGTGCATCGGCTTTAATTCAGGTTTTACCTTCTGCTAGATACTTATCTTACAAAAGTTAAGAAACCAGTCTGCTCTAGTTAAGTGCTTCTCCAAAATAAGACAGGGCTTGTCTTAATTTTCATTTTGAAATATAAATCTAGGGCTTATTCGGGAGGTCAGGTGTTTGCATCGCGTAGTGTGATTGTTACGAATGCTTATTTCTTTCCTCGGTCTGCCTCTCTCAACTAGGGCTTATTTTAAGGAGAAGGCTTATATTAAAATCATCCTGAAAAATCACGCTAGGTCTTATTTGTCAGGTAGGTTTTTATTTTCGGGGAAGAACACAGTATTTACTTATATATATAATATATATATAATATATATATATATATATATATATATATTATATATTTTACCAACCCCTCCACATGAGCAGGATGTGACACAAGGTCAATTTCATTAGCAGATTTAACAAGTTTGAATTCAAAGTTTTCTTTTCGTTAGACTGGTACCTAGCCATAGGTGCAAGAACCAGTCTGCCCTACTCATAGCAAGAGGAAGACAGAGTCGGACCAGCCCTTCCTACGCAATAGTACCCTTCCCATTATCTAACTCGCCTTTCAAGGGTGATTAGCACTGTGTGAAAATGCAAATAGCCTCATCCAGATTAACCTAGCTATAGTGACTTTTATGATGAACGATTTTACCCTTAACAAACTAAGAGTTCATTCACATAAGATTCGTTATGAATTATGATGCTTGACTTGGTTCTAGGTTTAACCTTGCTGTAACTTTGATACGAAGTATACCTGCATAACCTAGTCTTACCTACATATTTATACATAGCTTGAAGGGGATTATTGGATACATACCTTTCCAAGGGTATTATCATATATGAAATGAAACGGGCTTGTCCATGATTTGAACTCGGGTTGGCGGTTCATTCCTACGTTTCTTACCATTACGCGAGAGAAAGATAAATTCATGAACTCAAATCACCTGAACTGAAGCAATGGCATTTTTCGAATTTACGTATCAACTAATCGCGACAGATGAGAGCTCGGACATATTAAATTATGTTCGGCTTAAATTAGAAAGAGATAGTATAAAGACTAGCTATAAAAAAGATTCTAGGGGTGATAACTGATACCGACTAGTGCAAATGTGAGCCGATATTGACCGGAAGTGAACCGGAAAATATTTTATGTAAATTATGAATGGACATTATGAGAGGAAAGAATACTTTTATTTCAGCAAGTTTTGAACTTGCCAAGTTATCTCGGAAGTGTGCAATTAACAACTCACACACAACATCGTACTACCCACGAACATCAGCCAGCAACACACACACACAGAGCACTCCCGATCAGATCCACTTACTACACCACTACCTATCCACAGCCTATATATATAATATATTATTATATAATTTTAAATTTTTTTAATTGGGCCGTTATTATGAAGCATTTTAAAAATTATAAGAATGAACTCGATATTATGGAGTATCTGGATTCACTTATTTTTTTAATTATTTTTTTCTCATTAAATTTTCCAGGTTCGTTAGTACCTTGATCAAATTTTTATTGTTTAACGTTTTCTTTTGTCTCTGTTGTTTATCGGACGTGGCAGAGTCTGAAAATATTTTAAAGACCTATACACAAAAACCACTACCCAAAGCCATAGCTAGATTAATACACTCGACCCTTCATTGAGCACATACCACTCACACTTCAAAAAAATCTCCACAAAAAAAAAAAAAAATGAACAAATTAATTGGAAGGAAGACCACATCCTAAAACACATACCCCAAATATACAGCCACAAAGGAATACAAAATCCCAACCGGACACAAAAAACGGAAGCCAACCACAACACGGACAGCACTATCATGAACTTATCAATCATTACCCTCAACAAACACGAAACCGCCATTCTACAAAGAGGCCTCTCATACTGCCGACCAACAAACTAAATCCCATAGACATCTGCTACGATATGGAAAGATACTTACGCAGAATAAGACTAGATGAATATTTCGCAAACAAAAATACAACTAAACCTACAGAAAACGGAACCAAAAAACCGTACAAGACTAACAACCCCAACAAAGGAAACATCACGTGGACACCACCAAAAGGTAGGAATCAACACATTGACCAATATATCACACAAGCAAGACAACACTTAGACAACTTTCTCCAAAACAATGGACATATTGACACCAAAAAAAACCTATCCAAAAACGAAAGAAATAGCAATAACCACACTAAAAAACAACAAAAAACATAACTATCATTCCAGCCGATAAGGGAGGCAGTACCACTATCATGGACACAAAAAATATTATAGAGGAAGCAGAAGCACAGTTAGACAATAAACACCAATACAAACCACTCCTAACAGACCCTACTAACGAATACAAACAAGAATGATAAACCTTATAAAATCTTAGCCACCCACGCAAACTAAGACAAAGGCCCTAATACCACAAAACCCTACAACCGCTATATTCTACACGCGACCCAAAATACACAACACCCCAAACTTATAGCACAACATTCAACTAGCACCACTTAACCCAAATAACGTACACGACATCAAACACCTCACAAAAGCCCTAAATATCACCCCCCCCCAGGAAGACCCATAATAGCAGCTAACAGGACCCTAACTGAATCCTTATCAGGATACATAGACAACATCCTCAATCCCCTACGACACACAATCCCCACACATATCAAAGACACCACGCACTTCCTAAATGAAATAAAAAAGGTTGGTACACTCCCGAGGGAACCATCCTGGCTACAATGGATGTTGTATCCCTATATACCAACATACCACATAAAGAAAGGATTCAGGCATGCAGGGAATTCCTCACACAAAAACAATTCCCCACAGACAAAATCAACGACATATGCCACATTATCAGCTTCATTCTTACACACAATAATTTCCAATTTAACAAAAAAAAAAACTATATACAAATCAGCGGTACGGCGATGGGTACGAAGATGGCACCTAGCTATACAGATATTTTCATGCACACACTAGAAACAAAATTACTCAAAAAACTATCCTCTAACCCCAACCTCTACTATAGATATTTAGACGATATATTTCTTATATGGAACATAGCCTCAACAGCCTCCTAGATTTCCACACACACTTTAACAGCTACCACCCAATCTATCAAAATTCTCGATAGAATACTCCACTAGCTCGATCCCTTTCCTAGACATTACCACAAAATTAAGAAATAATACCATAAACACACTCTTTACACCATTTCCACACATTTCTAAACTATAACAGCAACCACCCCATAAACTAAAAAAAATCGATTAATATATTAGTGCACGCATATGTGAAGACCAACAAGAATATATACTACACACAGCCAACCTAGCAAGAAAATTCCTAAATAGTGACTACCCAAAAATTAATAAAAAAGCATTCGACAAAACATCATCTCTTAATAGACAAGAACTACTCGTATACAAACCACACCAAACTAATGACCGAATCCCTATGGTATTTCACCACGGTCGACATATGCACAAACTGACTTAAGCTACTCACTGAACAATATAAAAACCCTACAACCGACCCCACAACAAAGTCCATCTTCAAACCCCGCCCATCAACGCAAAAAAACAACCACCCAATCTACGTAACATCCTCACTGCACCCAGAAAAATTTACATAACACCGTACGGAAAGGTAATAAACGATGCAACAAGCCTAGATGCCAAGTTTGCAGCCACATACATACGGAAACCGAAATAAAAATACCCTACACAAAACATAAAAATCCATCCGCCACACCTAACATGCGATAGCGCTAACATTATATACTATATATACTGCACACAATGTAGAAATAGTGGATATGTGGGAGAAACATCAACACCCTTTAGACTAAGACTAAATAACCACAAATTCACTATAAATCTCAAATCCCCGCATAGTACAATAGCACTTCATTTTAACACCTTATCACACAACCTTACACACCTCAAATGCATCTTATTAGAACATGCATTCCCAACAACGCAATCTAGAAAACAATCAGAAAATAAATGGATTCTAAAATTACAAACGCACGTGAAGGGATTAAACACAGATATCGGAATTCTCCGTTATTACAAATATTTTACAGACGGATTGATAACAACAGAGACAAAGAAAACGTTAAACAGTAATAACATTTGACAAAGGGTATCTAACGAACTTGAAAATTTATGAGAAAAAATAATTTAAAAAATAAGTGAATCCAATACTCCATAATATCGAGTTCATTCATTTATACATTTTTAATGCTTTATAATAACGCCCAATTTAAAAAAAACATTTTTTTTGAATATATATACCGAGGGAAGCATACGGAGACCACCTAAAATACAACATGAATATATATATATATATATTGGAGGATATGTGCTTAATTTAAGTCATAACTAATTTTTGAAAATTAATTAGTTAATAATTAATGAATTTAGGCGGGCATATATGTTCAAATGTAAGGCTAAACATATCGGGAAAATGTCAATCCCTGAATGTACATTTCGACCTATTAGGTCTCATTCAGGGATTGACATTTTCTCGTTCTGTTTAGCCTTACATTTGAACATATATGCCCGCCTAAATTCATTAATTATTAACTAATTAATTTTCAAAAATTAGTTATGACTTCAATTAAGCACATATCCTCCAAAAACTGTCGGCTAAAAGCCATATCAAATAAACACAGTGTTTATTTACGTATTTTCATACACACCACACACACACACAACACATATATATATATATATATATATATATATATATATATATATATATCCCATCTATAACTTTTAATACGGTAAAAAGAGAAGGAATTTATAGGATACATTTCATTTGAAATCAACAGGCAAGGAAGCTTGCTTTAAAAAATAAAGTTGTTTAAAAAATGTAAACAAAAAGTGACTATTCTTAAAATAAACAAATATTATAATACACTAATTCTTAGCTTTTTTTTATCGTTAAATCTTTAATAAAGTTTGGGAATGCATTTTTAAAAAATGATATCTTAAATGTAAACAAACAAAAAGAATAAAAAAACTCTTAAAATAAACAAACATTCTACTGTAGTGTTTTGTCTTAAGGCATCCTGCTAGTAAATACAATGGTATTTTCATGACTCCTATTTTGGTAACGCCATCTATCTGCCATTAAAGGAAATTATTTGGTAGACAATATTTATAATCTAGCTTTTGAATCAACTGTTTATGCATATGTCAATATCTTGTTATAATGAATATTCTGTTTGTAACCGAAACAACGTCACTGTATACGCCACAATGCCCCCAGGAATTGCGTACGTTTATCAATGGGCATTTAATTTATATCTAAAATCACAAATACATAAAATAGAATAAATCTTATTTGTTAAAAAGGTTTCTATGAAGATCTGGGTAAGATTTACCTCAAAACAGCCGAAGTTATTAGGTTGTTACAAAAATAATGGCCGATTGAAGTGCTCGGTATTGAAATGTCATTATAACATAGAAATTGTTGTTTGTTTCAGGTGATTGTTTGCATATATAATAATTAATGCGTGTTCAAAAATAAAATTTAATTTATTTTCAGATAGAAAGTATTTTTGAAAAATAGGGGCCTTCAAAGATGAACATGCCTAAACATGACCTTCGCCTTCTTATGTTGCACGAGTTCAAGCTTGGGCACAATGCCTCCGAAACTGCTGCCAATATCAACAAAGCGTGGGGAGATGAATCCACAAGCGATCGGACTGTACGAAGGTGGTTCCAGAAATTCCGCAGTGGAGATGGGAGTCTTGAAGATGAAGAAGGTAGAAGACGGACATGCAGTCTTGACAATAAACAATTGCAGGCAGTTGTTGAGCAAAATCCACGACAAAGAGTCACAGAGATGTCTCAGACACATCGTGTCAGCATTGCAACAGTTTCACGCTATTTACAGAGTATTGGAAAGGTGAAAAAGCTCGATAAATGGGTTCCTCATGAGCTCAATGAGCACCAAAAACTTAAGCGGTTTGAAGTGTGCTCGGTGCTCTACCTGCGTAATAGCAATGACCCCTTTCTTGACCGAATAGTCACTTGTGACGAAAAGTGGATCCTTTACGACAATCGTAAACGTTTAGGTCAATGGCTTAATTGTGATGAATCCCCCAAATACTTCCCAAAGCCAAAGTTGCATCAGCAAAAGATTATGGTGACCGTGTGGTGGTCTGCAATAGGTGTTATCCACTACGGCTTTTTGAAAACCAATCAGACCATTACTGCAGAGATTTACTGCAATCAATTCGCTGATATGCACGTTTGCTTGCAAAAAAGAAGACCTGCATTAGTGAATCGACGTGATCCAATTCTCCTCCATGATAACGCGCGGCCACATGTTGCAAGATTGACTGTACAGAAACTCACAGACTTGGGATACGAGACCTAACCACATCCTCCATATTCTTCCGATATTTCACCTACTGATTATCGTTTTTTAGTCACTTTAGCACATTTTTAAATGGTAAAGCTTTTCGATCTAAAGAAGAGGTGGAATCATCATTTAAGGATTTTTTTGCATCACAGTCAATAACTTTTTACCAATGCGGAATAAATGACCTCGTAGATCGATAGCAGAGATGCATAGCTGCCCAAGGCTCGTATTTTGACTAATTTTAACATTTCTACTGTTAATGTTTAAACAATAAATGTATGTATTTGAAATCGGCCATTATTTTTGTAACAACCTAATAGTTCGTTAAATTGACCACGCACCTCACTTATGCGGATCAGACGCAAGATCCAATGCGGAACCACCCACGAATCGAAGCTCATGGGATAGCATGCACAAAAATTGCATAGATCCCCTCAAGGAGGCACCTCAGGCACTGGGAAATAAACCCAACCCTGTCCTTTTAAATCTAAGGGGCAGGTGTTTATTAGGTGGATGACCCCCAGGTATCACACCGATAATTTTCACTAACAGTCCAGGGGTCGAAGCCACTGGACACACAGGTCCCGAAGTGCCCATGTTATTAGTGCGTTTAACATCCAACAATGGGTTTTATATATCACTAAGAAATAAAGGTTTAAATATATTGTAAATTTGCATACTGGTTTTAACAAAACCGGGTTTAATGAATAATTTTATGGTGTTATTGATCTCTAATATAATTTTTTTATTCTCTAACGTGTTAAAATTAATCCTATGTGCTGGTCTGTATTATATACCCCTGACATTATTTAGGTATTTAATGGAGGAAAAAGAGACAGAGATGATAGAGATGATGGTTCTTACTTGGTAACTTCTGCTTGCTGGTTCTTCCTACTAACTCGTCCAACTTGTCTGGTCACCATGTTCTCTGGTTGGGCTTACTTTAGGGCTTTCGACTGGGTTGATTTTCCTTCTTGTTTTCTTTGTACTGGCCGGGCTGGACATCGCTTGTTTAATAATCTAATTAATAAAACAAGACTTGTTTCTTATAACAAAGCTTTATTCTTAACTTTGTCCATTTTTATTCTGCGGGGGGGGGGCGACCCCGGGAGCTGACAACACGTCTATGCTCCTTGAAATCTGGGTCGAACTAAACTTATTCTCACGCGTCTGTAATGGCGCGTTTTCTACCGGAAGGTGAAGTTGGGATCATCTAAATGCCAATAATAATCCCAACCGGGTATGGAAAATTACCCACCTCCGCTATTACATATAACGGATTTTCTTTAAAATTCTAACTACAGTATGTTCACAATTTATGACTGCATATAAATTGTAAAAAATTGGATTTAGTGATTCTGATCGCAGGGCCGAGGACTATTTTCAGTCTTGATGATGCGCTCGCCAAATTATGTAAAATGTTTCAACAGAGGAGTTCCTATGTACTGAAATGAAACGTAATGGTGAAAATAATTATAAAATAAAAGAAGAAAAGACTGAGATAAACTGACAAACATCCTGTTATTTGTTTGCTTTTTTTTTTTTTTTTTTGTTTATTTTATTTTATTTTACCCAGACACACATAGACACACACACACACATACATAGCTCAGTCGGTAGCGCACTCGCCAGGATTCCTGGTTCGATATCGTCCCCACTAACTCAGGGCATCAGTAGCACAGATTGGGTATTCTGATTTGTGGGGTAAGGGGTAGCGCTCTACCTCAGCAAAATCAATCTCCCTGGTCTAGCGCTAGAAAAAAGGGGCTAGAGTCCCTCGCTGTCCGGCTGATACACCGTTGTCTTTTTTATGTATTTATTTGGAAATAGGTAATAATAATAATAAAAATATTTTTGGTGTGAGTATTAGTTTTTGTACGTCTAAGTAAATGTTTTTGTATTATCTTTTACTTTACAGGCTTTTCAGTCTTTTATTTCGTGAGGATAAAATTTAGTTATTGTTGTGAAATTCGGATTGTTATTTTTGATCCAGTCTGGAGTATATAAAGTCTGACTATTTCGACTTAGGGACTCTACTGATTAGGACGAGTGGGTAGCTGGTATATTCTGACCCACTAGCTTTTGGCGACAATATAGGGAAACGTCTTTTTTTTAATTATGATACGCGTGTTTTTTGTTTTTTGTTTTGTTTTTCTTTGTCTTTTTTTTTTTTTGTATTTCAAGATTTGGTGAAACACTTAAGTTATGGACGGTTACACATATCAGAGCCGAGGGGTGGAGTTAAATACTATACAATTGTATATACGATTTAGAGGCTGGTTTAGCTCAGTCGCTATATCACCTGCCTAGGAATCGCAAGGTTCCTGGTTCGATACCAGTCCCCGCCAACTCACAGCATGAGTAGCACAGATTGGGTAAATTGGCCTGTGCAGTAAAGTAGTGAGATGGCGGTAGGTGTGTCGCGCGCGAAAAAGGGATAGACTCCCTCGCTGCCTGGTTAATATCGACGATAGGCCACTCCATTAATTTTCTTTTTATACATGATTGAGAAGACAAAACGGACACATCTTGATAAGTTAAGGAGCTCTCAATTTACATGAAGTATATTGAATATATGTAAATATTATATTACAGCTCCATTTACGTATTATATTTCAGCCATTATATAGATCTATTTTGTAAGAATATCTATTGTTATATTCTGGGAATTATTGCATCAAACATAAATAATCAATGTGACTGATATTAAAAATGTGTAGGGGTTAAAATAAAATTAGAATAAAATAAAATGAAATTTAAAAATTCCAATCCATGGGGTTCAAGAGGTTTTATGTTTTAAGGTTTGGAGGTGACCTGTGGTTATTCTTTTTGCGTGTTCTTACGGTTTGGTTTTTACCCCATCTGATTTGGTGGTCGCGCTGAAAAGGAAGGAATTCAAGGAACGAAAAAGAAGAGACAAAGACAGAAGGTGGTTTTATGATTTAGTCTTTATTCACCGATCGTAGTTACCACGTGGCATGTAAATATCTCCTGGCTAGTAGTAGTGTCTAGACACAGTTAAGGTCTAAATTAGAATGACCGGGAAATTCTCTTGGGGGTCGGAAGTGTGTCCTTTTTCCAGCACATGTTCAGAGGGTTCTTCCGGTGAAGGCTCATGGAGTTTGTTATTTTTTTATTTTCTAATTTTTATTTTTATTTTATTTCAATCCCCACAAATCCATGCATAATACGCACATTATGCAGAAGAAAGCACTGGGTATTTCCTGAGACTTTTCTTCAAAGAAAAATCTGTAAAATAATGTGCGCGGAAGTCAGTGAGTGACATCAGCAGTGAGTTGACGTGGAACGAATGTGGAAAAAATTGGAAGATTTTAATAATGAAAAAAAACAGGAATTTATTCGCTGTCTGAATGAGGATGTAGACGTCACTGGTCTTGACTTCTGATTGGTAGAGTAAGTCTTGTCTAAGTTTTAGGAAGAGACGGACGGTGGGGAGGAGTCAGACAGAAGAGGAGGGAGTCTGTTTAAGATGTTCAAAGGGGACGTAGCAAGAAAAGTGTCTGTCCTCTTCAAAGCTCTTTACTTTCGTTAAAGAAAAAATAACTGAGCTATGAAAGAAAATCAAAGTCTTGTGTTCGTTAATTAAAAAACTAACAACAAACGCAAAGACAGAAAGAACACAAGAAGTTCTTAAATGGTTCCAAACTCCAAGAAGAACAGATTCTCGCCCAACAACAGATTCTAGCCCAACAACAAATCTACCTACCCAGCTACTCCGATCCAGAATAGCAAATACACAGATAGACGACCGCTAATTCCTGGTAAGATAAGAGATAAGTATATGAGTAATTCAAACCGACACCTTTAAATCGATTTCGCCACGTCACAAACCTTTATTTTATTTAAGTCCGAAAGTCTTTTGTTATTTTTTAATGATTTTAAGTTTCTTATTTCGGCTTTTGAATTCACCTATTATATTTCCTTATCGTTACCCCAAGTCTGTAATTGACTACCTTATCTGGGGGAAGGAGACTTACATTTCTTTTGAAATCACTTATTGTGTTTCTTTCAACGATGCAGCCATTTATATTAGATTACTTCACTCAAAACCAATCAGATTTCTAAGCTGACTCGAAGATTGAAATGTAACACAATAAACCCTCTGCTTTGATATATATATATATATATATATATATATATATATATATATATATATATATATATATACCAACTGCTCCACACATGTAGGATGTGACACAAGGTTAATATCTTAAGCGAAGTTTAACAGGTTTGAATTCTGAGTTTTCTTTTTCCTAGAGCGGTTCCCTAACCAAGGTTAAAGAGCGCAGTCTGCCCTACTATTTACCCATAGTTGGAGGGAGAGTAATTGGATGCATACCTTTCCAAATGATATTGGCGCAATGTGAAATGCAAACAGTCTCGTCCGGGATTTGAACTTGGGTCGCCGAGTCCATTTCCCATGACTCTAACCATTACACCATGTGCTTGGGTGAATATAAGGCGTAATGGTTCATGTGTGCATAGTTAGGGGCATGCCCAAATAAGCAGACTATATGTATATCTATGAGGGGTGGGCATTACTAAGTCTATATGTGTCTACATCAGTGTAAGGGTTTCCGTGTCGAGTTCTGGGTCTTCATATCTTAGCTAACTGAAGTATGTCTTGACAGAATATTTTATATGATACAATTCTAACTTTGTGTTAAGTTATATTTGATAACATATTGTACTTTTAAGTTGAGAGAAATATATATATATATATATATTAATCGCTGATTGGTGAAAATTACTTTATAATAATAATTGAAATATGGCTGCTGATGATACTGCTATTAGAAGTGTGTGTTAGTGTGTGCGTGTTAGTGTGTGTGTGGGATAAGAAATTATTATATTAGGTAATTATTATTAAACTGTGGAATTTGCAAAGGTTCAACTCGATAGATTATAGAAAGTAGTTTCAAATTTCGGGTGTAACGGAGAATAATGCAAAAAATCAACAAGAATCAAAAATATATTTGCTTGTTGAATAAATGAAAATCTATGGAAACCTATATACTAAAATTATTCGGTGTATTTCATATTTCCAGGTCATCAGGGAAGATAACATTTTTGATTAGTTTGATGATCCGTACACAAAATTACAATCATTAGTTATAATATTTTTAAATAGATAAAAATCTCCAAAAATATGTTGTGCAAAATTGCGATTTTTTAAACTTATATTTTTAGATAATTTAAATAAATCTTGATCTACGGTTACAATATTGAGTTCGAAATAGACATTCCAGACATTTTTTTTTATATTAAATTTTTAAGTGAATACAAATAGACCAATTGAATGAGAAAATTGCGGGTTTTTTTTTCATCAATTAAAAGAAAATTATTGTATTTAGAACTAAAAAAAAAAAAAAACAACAAAAAAAACTCTCTACAAAAATTATTTTTTGAGTTTTAAGAAAATAATGCTTAAATTTTCAAATAACTTTTATCGGGTATTGCATTTTCAATTTTTTAAATTTTTTTTTATTATATATGTTTTTCAGGATTTGATCTTTCCAGAAATGTATAAACTAGGGAACTGAATTTTTTAAAATTTTCAAATGACCAAAGGTCGAAACCCCCAGTAAATTCTGAATTGATAAAAAAACTGGGTATTTCTTCATTTTTTTAATAGAATAAGCTATTCATTATAAGATTAAGTCATTGATGAATAATATGGTTAAAATTTCTTAAAATAAGTCTATTTCCAGATTTTTGGTAATAATTAGAAAAATTAAAAAATTAAAAAAAAAGTTTTATTATCTCCCTTTGTGCATATTGGTCATACCTAGTTCCAGAATTGAACAATTCTAAGGGACACAATTCTTATATTAAGAGTTACTTCCCTTACTCAAGTCTGGAGTTATCTCCCTTACTAATTTTCATTTGTTCTTTATTAGTGCAATTTACAACATGGCGTCTTCCAGTGTTTCAGCCGGTATGTAAATAAACATTTACGATTTCTATCTCTTTAAATTTTAAACAATCATTTCATTGCTAGCTAAATGGATTTTTTAAAAATGCATTCATTTCTTGTAATCTACTCAAATCTCAAACACAAATTTATGAAAGTTTTTGTTAAAAATAATTTCTTTCTGTCTCTCTTTTTAAATAACAGTCACATGTGTCTCGTATTATTTGACATCAAACATTTTATTTTTATTTTTAAATATTTTTTACGGTTTAATTTTGGTTTGGAATTCATTAATCGTAATAAACTTCACTTTTCAGTGAATTATCTATCGCTTTTTATGAAACATTATATTTTGAAAATAGTTTTTCAGTTTATATTAATTTAAATTTCATGAAAATATTCAATGTAACAGAACTGAATGTTGTTTATTTATTTACAAAAACCTTCTGTAAAATTATAACATCTTCTATAAATTCTGTTTTGAAAGGTTCTTGATATTAGTATATTTTAATTTCAGATTTTATATACATACATATATATTTTTAATTTCAAGGAAGTGAATAGTAAGTTTAATTAGCATTAATGTTATTATATAATTATTATATAGGTAAAATTTAAAGTTTAAAATGTATTTTTTTTAAATTAATTGCATATGTTTCTTTTTTTTTTATTTTTACTGATGCTCATTATGTTACTAATTTTCGACTAAAACAAAAAAAATGACCTTAAATAATAATTTAATTAATTTAAAATCGTTATTAAGTGAAAAACGGCGCTCATTTTGTTGGTGATTATATAAGAATTATATAATGAGGTAAAAAAGCTTACTATCAAAACTTAAGAAAGAAAAAAAATGAATGAATTCTTAAGAGTCAATTTTTTAAAAAGTGAAAATTACGTAATTGTTTTTGTTTTTGCTTTTTTTTTCTGATTTTTTTATCGTAAATTCTGTCAATAAAAGTAAACAAAATTTTAAAAAATGATTTTAAAACAACCCAATTTATATTAACACAAAAGCTTAATTTTCTTAAAACAGATTTTTGCTATCTCTTCTTTCAAATATGTAAAAACGGAAAAACTTCTTTTTTTTTTTTTTTTTTAAATTGTATTTTTCAAAGTATTAAATCAGATGTTCCCAAAAAAATCGTCTGTTTTTTGTTTATCGACATCAAATCTTTAAGAACGACAATTGACGAAGTTTCGTAATAAAACAATACCACTATTTTTCCTTTTCCTTTTTTTCTCATAGCAATGGAAATTCAGATATATGTATTATTTTGAATTTTTAGTTATTTATAACGTTTTACTATTGGAGTGATGTTTAAATTGTAATGAACATTTAATGCTAAAATCGACTATGATTTTCATTCCGGTGTCATACTTACGGATGTCCCTTAGAAAAAAAAAAACAACCTAATCTAGGCCGAAAATAATAACAAAAAGACAATAGAATTTATTTCTGGATTTTTAAATATTGTTCTAAAAAGAATTTTTGTGACAACTGTAAAAAAAAAAAAAATATATATATATAATAAATATAAAACGTATTATTTGGACCATTGTCCTTATTTTTTGGTTATCTATACAACATTTCAGACGATTTGCCCACCGGCCTTCAGATGATAATAAAGATGATTACAATAGTCTGAATAATCCAAATTATCAAGCCTCATCTCAAAAATTCAGAGAAATAAAAAGTTTTCATTTTTCAATAAACGCAATAAAAAAATAAAATGCAATAACTATGTAAATAATTGGACAATTCTTGAATAATTTAAAACTTACTCTACTTAAATCGTCGGGGTGGTCTAAATATAGTATCAGCCAGACGGTGAGGGAGTCTATCCCGTTTTCACTATGGCTAAACCAAGGAGATTGTTTATTTAGCGTCTGAGGTGCGGTGCCACACCTACCATCAGCTCGTCACTTTACCGCACAGATCCCTGTGCTACTCATACACTGAGTTGGCGATGGCCAGTATCGAACCAGGAACCTTGAGGTTCTCAGCCAGACACTCTCTACCGACTGAGCTAAAAAAATTAAACACAATAATCAATACTAACAGAACCTGGGGATATACCACAGTATGATAATTTGATTATGACAACGTTTGATCTGTTTATTTAAGAGGTATTGCATAATAGTTCAATATTATTGTTGTAGGTGACTCACCTATGACACGAACATAGACTTACCCAAAGGGTATATATTAACAGAGCAAAGCTACTCAAACGAGAAGTAGCAGATACATGTTCTTCATGTACGCTGTAACAAGGAAACCCTACTCAATTGTACATTGACATATTGCTGAAATACATCTGTTCTCTACATTTTATCGCCATGTTGAGTTATTATTTATTGACCCTTAAACAGGTCATAACAATTATAAAAAATATAATAATCTTGATTTAACTCTCTCTCACTCTTTTTTTCTTCTTTTTTTCCTTCTTTTCATTATGAGATTAGTGTTATTGCTTATGCACTCACCCACTATCTATATATTTCATTTTTCAATAAAAGCTATTAAAAAATTAAATGCAATACTTATTTAAGTAAAGTTGGTAGAGTGGCCTATTGTTGGTATCAGCTGGACAACGGGGGAACCTATCCCCTTTTTGCTAGTACTAGACCACAGAGATGGTTTGTGCTGAGGTAGAGTGCCACACCTCCCTTCAGCTCCCCACTTTACCACACAGATCAGGTTACCCAATCTTGGGCCTTGCAAGAGTGCAAGAAAAACCATGACAATGATACGAATTATAGTCTGGAGAAATTGGAAATCAGAGGAAGAATCAAGACCATCCAGACCATTGTATTGTTGAGATTGGCTGGAATATGCAAAAGATCCCTGGAGACACTAGAAGACTGGTATCAAACTAGGAACCTTGCAGTTCCTAGTCAGGTGCTCTACCGACTGATCTAAACTGTTTGCAATCTAATAACTATATATAAAAAGTTAAAATGCACTAACTATATAAATAATTGGACAATTCTTGAATAATTAAAAAAAAAGTTAAAAGCAATGATTAATATTGAATATTGAACTTTTAACTGTTTCTTTCTTGACAATGATGATGATGATGATGATGGCTGAATTTTCTTTGTACCTGAAGGAAAAGTCTAAAGTCCATAGGGTTATAAAATCAGGAATAAAAGGTAAGGATATAAGAAATGAATCAGACAAAGGGATAACGAAACAAAAATCCAAAATAAAACACTTATTCAAAAAGTACTTAAAACTTCCTACGTTGTAGTTAGAAAGAAAATATTTATGAGAGAGTTTGATCCGCAGCACAAGGAAATAAACTCATTGTATGATGAGATATAAGTCTAATCTTATCTAAATCTAGATTTATGAACATGATGAATTTCAGTCAATTCTTATATAATATTGATGCTACACTTAAAAATGAATTTCAATTAATAGACAGCATGCTGACAAAGAATTGACATAAAAATTTAGAGCATTAGCCCTATAAATATAGGATTATTTGTCTGTTTTTTTTTAATGAGGCTTGGATGTGAATAATTTTGATGTTTTGGACTGTTGTCCTCATCTTTATTGTAGTAAATATAAAATATAAATATTGAAAAAGACTGATTTTGTTGGATTTTACACCTTTAATTGTACCGGAAATGCCAATAAACATTTTTTCCTGATTCTGAAGAGAAATGTTTGAATGAAAGGTGTGTGAAAAAACAATGAAATCATTATTTGAATGAAATTTTCAAAAGTTGGTCAACAGTCAAGATATTTAAAAAAATGTGACGGAGAATGAGTACTACCGTACTCACTTAGATAAAGAGCAAGACATTGTCTTGCCTGCCAGAGTCAAACCCGCGCCCTCACGAATGCAAAGAAATGTGATTTAGGTGCTGGATGGACGTGAGGTGCAATTCAGGTGCCCGGATGTTGGGGCCTACACGTGTCCATCCGAATGCATGAGAATTGTGTGTTGCACGGGCGTAGGGTTTGACTGATGTGCCCAGATGTTTGGGGAATATGCCCATAAATAACCGAAGCGAGTGGAGCGTTCGCAGAAATTGTTGGCCTACGCAAGACTGCAGTCAGTAAAGAAACGCTTTGTACATGACCCAGCATAAGAATTTTTTTTTAATACTACAAAAAAAATGATTTCCCCAGTTGGGTCATTACTATGCTTGGATACACAGGGAACACTTGAGGAAGGCTGGAGATACAGCGGTCAAAACTTTTTGTTTATACATACCACAATATAGATAAGGACCAAAACATCAAAATTATTCAAATTCAGGATTGTTAAAATGTGAGTTTTTTCTACATTGTCCATACTTACCGCATCTTGCAATTCCAAATTTTCATTTGTTTCAATTACACTAACACATTTCATAAGTGACACAAGGTTCATAAACAGATAAAAAGTTGAAAACGGTTATTCCATTTTTTTTTGGGGGGGGGGGGAGGCCCCTAAAAGCCCAGATTTCTTTAAACGGGAAATTGAAAATTTGCCTTCCCATTGGTTTACACTTTTTTTTAATGATGATTTTTAAGTAAATTTAACTTACATTTGTGTTTTTTATTGTTGTTTATTTATTTATTTTTTTTGCGGGTGGGGGGGGCTTGTTTATCTCAAGTAAAATGTCATTACTTTCCGAACATGCTAATTAATGTCAAAATATCCACTCTTTAAATATGGCAGAAATAGATAATTAATCCATACAAAAAAAAGAAAACAAAATCACTCATCAAAACACCTTCACTCAAAAGTACAAAGTGTGATATCTCAAAAATTAATTATTAACAATATTATTATCATTATTATTATTGATATTTGTTGAGTATTGGGACATATCTATTGAAAAGTAAATATTTTTTTGCATCCAAATGAGATTTCATAAAATATGTGTGGATTGCCTCCCTTGTCTACAAAAGATATTTCCAATGACTAAAATAAGTAAAAAGTTGATTAAGTGGCCTTATTGTTGGTATCAGCTGACAGCGAGGGTGCCTATCCCTTTTTCGCTAGTGCTAGACCAGGAAGCTGAGGTGGAGCGCCACACCTATCGTCCGCTCCCCACTTTATTGCACAAATCAGATTACCCAATCTGAGCTACTCATATGCTGAGTTGGTGGGGACCAGTATTAAACCCAGAACCTTACAATTCCTAAGTGGGTGCTCTACCAACTGAGCTAAACTGGTCCCTACCAATGAATAGTTGTGGGCAATATTATTAGGGTACTTAATAAAAGACATGCTTATAGTTCTCTCTCTTTTCAGTTCAACATGTTGCATGAATATTAGCGTAATTAATCTCTGTCTGTGGAAACCTTATTTCCATGGTTCAGACACTCTGAAAATAATACAGATTTTTATTAATTCACAGATATCTATTAAAATAGTTTATGACATAAAATGAATGTTTCTCAAATAAGCACTTCTATTATACACATAATTTCTCATGTGTTTTTCGTAATATTCCCTTCCATAAACATTTAAATGCATTTCTAATCAGTAAAATGTTTACCGTGCTCTCTACACAAAAAATGCAGGTATTCTTTGCGGAGAACTGTCCCGGCCTCCTGCCTTAAAAACCGCTCGCCGATGGCTGCTGAAAAAAAACACTAGCTATGATTGAAGTTTGTAGCCAAAGCAGTGTCACTTGCAAAAAAAACGAAAAAAAACAACCAACTTAGGGAGTTTTTCCCGAAAACCCAACCCCAACCCTAATCCTAACCCTAAACCTAATCCCCCCTAGTTAAAATTACCAGTTTTATTACAAAATTTGTGGGTTCTTTTTTTTTTTCTGAACAGAGCCCAAATTATCTATTTATTTTCCCATTACCGGATTTTTTTTTCCAAGTGACACCGCTTCGGCTACGGACTTCAATCGTAGCTGGTGTTTTTTTCAGCAGCCACCGGTGAGCGGTTTTTGAGGCAGGAGGCCATGAAGGTTCTGTTGTATTTTGTGTATATAAGGTGTGTGCTAGATCCCCGCCTATACTTATAGACTGGCCAAGGTCACATGATTGACTCTTCTAACCAATCACTGGCAGTACTACTGGCCTGATAAGATACTTAAACCCCCCATATTGGTCATAATTCAAATTGCACCATTTGAGGACGCACAGTAATTGCCAGTAACTGAGGACACTTTAGTAACCAAAAGATTCACATTGTGGACGGACTCTTTATCAGTGATTCCACCAGATAAGCGCTTCTGCTATCAGGCCAAGCAATGGCCCTTAAAAACTTAACAGGTTCTCCGCGAAGAGTACCAAAAATGCAAAGCAATATTAGAATATGTTCAATTATGGAATAGAATAACAACAATAAGAAGAGGATAAAACCTCAGGAGTCAGAGTTTCATGTTGCTCAAGTGAGCCAATATCGACACAGATGTGAGGTTTTTTACAGTTTTTAATGATGATATTGTTGTAGAGTAGCTAGCACCCCTTCAGTACTCTACCAGATGGCCTGGCTCAATTAAGGATTTCAACAGTTGATTAATAAGCTGATTAATATTTAGACTGATCTTACTTTGGTTATACCACATTTGACCCTCCTCTTTTTCTTGTAAGTTAAGTGCTGAATTAATACATCAAGCACTGAATTTCCTCTGTGTATCATTTCACTTCGATGATACAACAATATTATATGAGAGAAATATAATAGATCTAAAAGAATTGAGCCCCATCTAAGTTCTGTACATGTTTGTATATGTGCGTGTGTCAGTGAGGCTGTGATCTATTCTACTTCCCTAAACATTGACTGATTAATATCAAAGGTTCTAGTGGCAATTGAAATAAGCAGTAAGTCTGGCTCAAAGACATTTGTTTTGAAAAATTCAACAGATGAAGAGAAAATATCCATTTATTTTTTTTTTACAAGGGTTAATTGTCAGAGATTTGATGAATTGTATTTTGAAAAATGAATAATTTAATAAGTATTATAAGAATTTGGTTAGATGTTAGCTCCCATTCTCATAATGCATTAAGTTACCTAAAGTAGAGTAACCCAACACAGAATATTTGGTAGGAAAATAAAAGATAAGTCAATTAATAACATATAACATTTAATTCAACACTTCATCAAGGGAACAATGAGTTACAATGTGTTAAAGGACATGTAGAAATGTCTGTCTAATAAAGGGTCTCGGGTCTGGAAGCAAAAGCAACCAAAAGAGGAAGACATTTGGGTTCCCCATCACAAGATGAAAAACGGACTCCTGACGTGGGAGAGTTCCTCAAATCCTGTGAAGGGAGATTACTCAATTTTGTCTCCCTACAGTATAAATAATAAATCCAACCCTTCCTTATCGTGGCAGGGCCATATAAACTTAAGGTGTGTGTCAAAGTCAATCTGTTGGGAACTTAAGTTCCTGGTAGAGTCACCCAAAGTGGGCAGGTCTGGTACCCTGTGGTATTAGGGCCACAACCCAGTCAAAGGGACTCTGGCGAAAATTCAAAGGGCATCTTCATTATCGTCAGGAACCAATGGCTTTTTGCATACTTGTCACTGCATCTGTGGAAAATCTATGGCAAACCTCGATATCTCCTTCCCCTGACCGGGATATGCATGCAGGGTTCGGGGACCACTTGTAAATTTTCTATTCCATTGTTACCTTTGGATGGAGATGGTTCAACCAAATCAGTGTGAATACTGTCAGAGAAACAGAGAATTTTGAAAAAGATGTACTTTTTGTATTAGAATAGAATCATACCTATTGTAAATCATGTTAATAATATGATCCTGAGTAAAATTGATGACTTAAAGTTGCCACTAATATAAAATTTAATTTTAATTTGGCATGCAAAATTGTAGTAATATCTTTGGATATTAGAAACAGTATTTCTATTATATGCAGAGATGCTGATAGGTACGCGTCCTGGGTCACTGATGCAGAAAAATCTAAAAGAACTCAAAAAAATTGTATTTGTGCATCCCAGTGTTTTTTTATTCTTCCCCCACCATATCCAGCTAACTGTAAATACATTTCAATATTTTCTTGGGAATGAATTACACTGTAGGGGTATAAGGTAGGGGTTAGACTGTTTCATTATTCATAGATAAAAACTCTACAATTTATTAAGAAACTTTAGTTGGGACCCATCAGATTTCCTGGGGAATCATTCAAATCAAATAAATGCATCTCAGGATGTACTAAATTAAAAAGCTCTCCGCATCACTATATATATATATATATGTAAAGAGAGGAAGTAAATCCGACGGTATGTAATATATCAAGAAAAATGAAAAAACACAGGTTTAAATGGGTTAAGTGGTGAGTTTATTGGCCGACGCTGCAGTGTTTCGATCTATTAAATAGATCATCTTCAGGGCATAAGATAAGAAATTATATATCACAGAATGATGAGAAAAAGTGAGTGGTAATCCTTCTTATTCAGTCTGTTTAAAAATTTTTTCTGAAGTTTGAAAAAAGGAGACGGTTTTGAAATATGACATCAAATATTCTATTTTAAGGTGTGAGTATGTAGCGCTGTTAGTGTGTGTATTGAAGGAAACATTGTGCATTTTTTAGGTATGTGGTAGTGTGTGTGTGTGTGTATAAATTTTTTTTTCTGTAGCGATAAACGACAGCGGAAGTGAAAACTCAAGGTTGTGTGTGTGTGTATTGGTTTTTTCATTTTTCTTGATATATATATATATATATATATATATATATATATATATAATATATTGTATTTCAAAATGTCTGCTATTTGACTTTTTCTATCCAACTTTTTTTACAGATTCAATTTCCCAATCTGATGAAATTCCAGATGAAGATGATTTTTTAGCTGATGATTTTGAAGAAAGTATTCCTCCCGAAAAGAAAATATCCTCCGAGGAAGATGGCGTACAGGTTGCTCGTAAACCTTTGTCTGCTTCACAAAAAGCCCAAATTGAAAGAAATCGTCAAAAAGCATTGCTACTTAGACAATCTCGACTGACAGCAAAATCATTTCAATCTAAAGAGTAAGTACTTTATAATCATTAACATATTGAAACTGACCGCATAACATGAGATTAATTTAATACACTACGAAGTTACTTCTTGGTTTACTAATTTACAGGATTTAATTTAATTTCTACTCCACTATAACCTGATTTCATTTAATAAAACATGATTTATATATGTATTGTAACTACATCTGTAACTAGCTCTTTCGGCTGCGGTCTTAGAATACACCAACTGCACCTCTGCAGAGGGGTAAGACTCCTCCAATGGGGCCACCAGTTGGCCAAGTGTGGCAACCTATGATGCTTAGGGACGGAATCCTCGTGGCTGAGCAGTCCATGACATGCAAACTCCATTTTGGCTCTTACTTAAGCTAGATGGGCGGTCAGAGAGGCCCTGTCCAATCAGTCTGTTGGCCAGGTCAAGCCTTAGCACATATGATTGTCCCTACTCTATTGCCCTTATGGCAAGCCCCAACTCTTTTTATCATATATGATCTATAAGCGGTGGCTGAGGATCTTCTTATCCTGGGAATGATGTTAAACTGTATCTGATGGTGAGGTTCCAGTTCTGGAGTTCCGGGAAATGTAGAGCACCCCTTCATCTCTATTGCTCCCAGGTCCACTCTGACACAGAGTGGTAGTACCTTTTAGAGTCCCATATATGGGTTAAATAGAAAATTTGTTTATAAAAAAAAACTTTGCGGGTATTAAATGACCCACTGAGCTTGATATGCCGTAAAACAAAACAAAAATATCTGTAAAAATGCAAAGGACAATGACACCTCTAGAGCCACATCTTCTTAACTTAGGTGCACACATCCATGTGATCCTAACCTCATGGGCAAGGAAATAGATATATAGATTGAAGAAATTAAATACATAATTAAATTACCACAACCAGATGATATTTAACATATTTTACAAGCTATAAAGCTTTTATCATTTGATTATTTCAATTAGAAATGATTTATCATAAATAGATTTATCATCACTTGTATTATATGTAGTGAGAAGTAAAGTGAATTGCCTTGCAAGGCGGCTGAGATTGAACTCACAATGTGAAGGTTGTGAGTGGTGACTTTTGTTAAGCCTCCTATCACCCCTGTTGGTTGGAGTGGTTCAGTCATTGAGGAGGCATAAAAAGCTGAGACAGTCTTTCTCAGTGACAAATTACAGTTCTTAGCTGGGAGAACTGGTTGTCTGCGACAGTCTTACCAATGATGCTTGTGTGAGAACAGAACACCAGACAAATTCTTTTTTTTAATTCCTCTACTAGCAAGAATACATGCCCTCTGCCAAGTGTAAGTATTTAAGTTTTAATGTAATAAGATATATTAAATTAGAAAGACTAACAAAATTAAATAAGAATGCATATAAAAAGATTACACTTATTTTAATTATATTTTAATTGATGTCTATATAAAATCATTCATAGGATTGATTTTAATAATTTGAAGAATAAAACAATAATAATTGGTGTAGTTAGCTGTGAGCAAAAGTTTAGTTTTGTGATATGCAGAACATAGCTAAAGGAACGAAGGAACTGATAGACCACAAGGTTTTTATAGTTGTACTGGTTGTAGTAGTAGTAGTAGTAGTAGTAATATCATCAACAACTAGAATAAGAGGGTAGTGGTGGGAGTAGTATAGTAAGTCACATGTCATTCTCCCCCACCAATCAAAGAACAATGTTTATTATTTGCAAGACTAGTTTAAAATATTTTATTCAATATAATCTTTTAAGTAAGTTGGCCTTTGTTTGATACATGAAGAACAGCGAACGACTGGAGAATCAGTTTGTGGTACATCTCCACTTTGTTCAGACATTGGACCTTCTTGAACTTTTGGAATTTCAACTGTTGGAAGCTTTTGGTTCGGGATCTCTTCTCGCTTGGGCACTAGATTGAAACTGTTTGAAGAATTTTTGATCAGTTATGTTAGTTCCTTCAAGTTGGAGATGAGTTAATCTGTTACTTGGGGGAGCTAAGTCTCTCAGTGAAACTCTAGTTTCACGTCCATCTTGCAAACGTATGTGTGCGTAATTAGGGTTAGCCTTGAGTAGCTCAACTTTCTCCACCATTGGTTCAAACTTATTTTGTCGATCATGTCATCTCATTAACATGGTTCTGGGTTGAGGTAACTAGGCAGGAAGCGAATGCCCATTTGCAGTGGGAGTTGTATAAGTCACACGTCAATAGGGATCAATAACACCAAGTAATTATTTATTAAACTCGGTTTTGTTAAAACCAGTATGTAAATTAACCATACCATATATCATGTAAACCTTTATTTCTTAGTGATATATAAGACACATTACAGGATCTATGTGCACTAATATCATGGGCTGTTTTGAGGAAAATCTAACTCAGATTTTCATAGAGACATCGTCAATAAATATGATTTATTCTATTCTCTGTATTAATGATTTTGACTATAAATTAAATACTCATTGATAAACTTACACAATTTCTGAGGGTTTTGTGACGTAAGCAGTGACATAGTTTCGGTTACAGGCAAGCAAACACTGAATGTCCATTATAATAAGATATGTGATGTCTTTTCTCTGCGTTTTCTATTGATTCTTCAAAATTTATGTGGATTATCTTTTTGTTTTTTTAGAGAAAAAAAAAATTTAATGAAGATTCCTGCCAAAGAGATTGACACTGGCGCTGGATTTTTTATTGATGAAGAAGAAGAATTAGAACTGAAAAATCAAAAAGTGGAATATGTTCAAGGTAAAATATCTTTTTTTTACATCAGTTTTAGTTTATTGTATTTAACCAATCATTTGTAACACTACTCTTTCCTAGCTGGAATGGATGAGATGATGACGTGTCAACTCTTTGTTACATCTTGCACTCATTTCCCCTTGAAGAGATGATGTGTCCACGTTGCTTACTGTATGGCTCTTCTTTCTAATGGAATGTATGATGTATGGGTAAAGAAATATTGAATATACTTATCTCTATACCAGAAAGGGTGGAATACTTGTTTCTGGAAGTTCTATGATGTAATTAAGTCTGGACGCCAACTTGGGGCTGAGGGTTATCTTGCCTTGTGCCATTTGGAGTTTTTGGTAATAACACAGGGCCGCTTCTTTTTACTCATGAATATTTTATTTCCCCCAAATTAAACTGCCGAAGGCAATAAATTCCATGTCTTGCTCCGTTAATACATTCTCTCAGACTCAATTCACACTCTCACTTACCCTCTTTGCCACTTCACCACATCTCATTCAATCATCCAATTAAACCACACCAAATCATCACTTAAACTTTTCCATTCTCCTGAGTTTGTGACTGAATTTTTCCATACTAATCCACACATCACGCCACCCTCACAGTTTCACGTCACGTCCATTACGTAACACATTTATGAAATGTCTCAGAAATTACGGATTTGAACTTGTGTTGATAACTCTAACCATTACTCTATGTGCCTCCATATTATTTTTAATATAGAGTGTGTTCACTGCATAATGTTTATCAGGGCTGAAAACGGAATCAAAACATGCACGCACACTCACACACACACACACACACACACACACACACACATATATATATATATACATGAGAGTGATTCAATAGATAAGGGGAATTAAAAAATTTTAAAAATTCAGAATTTTTTCCATAATGTAAAATATTTTTGCACTATCAAAATAATTTTTGCTATAGATAATGCAATATTTATAGCCAAAATTATTTCAATTTTGCAAAAATATTTTTTGAGGCTATTCAAAATGGAGGCAAATCAAAACAGTGTACCTGGCTTGAACAGAGGTCTGTCATCAAATTTTTGGTGGCTGAGAAATGCAAACCATGTCAAATTTACTGGAGAATGTGTGATGTGTATAGAGAAGCATTTTTAAATCTCAAAACAAAAAACTGGATTTCATAATGAAAGAAATCTAAATTTTAATTCTGGAAAAATCTGACCCTCAAGGAATTCAAAATCTTTATTTTTAACCAGGGCTTGAACACCGACCTTTCAGCAGTGTTTGAAAATATGCAGGTATTTCCATCACAATGTAGATATCTTTGTTCAACTTTCATTTTTATAACTACAAAATAATTTTCTTATTTTTAAAACTTCTTAAAAAAGTGATTAACTGAAAGATTTTTGTTAGGGGAAATAATTTGAAAATAAAATTTTCTTAAAGTTATCTCCCTTGGAATTTTTTCAACTTGAATTATATGTTAGTTTGATCATGTCGTGCTGGCAACACATATATCCATGACAATCTCTCTCCATTCGTCCCTATTGTTCATTACTCTGGTAGGTCCTCTGTGTAGCATCCAGAATCAAATTTTTGGAATGTATGTTTACGAATTTTGCACCTTTTTAAATTTTCAAATGTAAATTGTTTTTTTTTGTTTTTTGTTAGCTAGATTTTCATAATATCTATATTTCAGTATTTATCATGCTATTTTAAAAGCAATATTGTATATTTGATAATACAAATAAGTCAAACAATTACTTTGACAGTTCAATCTCACTACTATCAAATAATAGGGAACCTCATTAAAGAAATACTATTTTTCAAAATAGACAAAATTCTTTTACAAATGGAAAGTTATTTTTAATAATTTAACATTTTTTTCAAACCATTTAGCAGAAAATTGTTCTTAATATTTATGCAGAGAGTGTAGAAAAGAACATAACTAAAAATTTGGTCTGATGTGAGCTGAGGGTTTTGTTAATGTTTTCATAATTTTGTTTTTACCAAAATTGAAAATTTCAAAAATAAGTCTGACTTATTAAAACTTGATCAAAATTTTACACATTATATATTAAAATAATTCTGAGAATATCTACTATTAATAAAATGTTCTTTTTTTGCTTACTTTATAATTTTTGAAGGAATCTTTGTCAACTTTGCTCAATTGTTTATTCCTTTCCATGGGTCAGAGAAGAAAAAAACAACAACTTGGTTGTAGTTTAAGGTATTTTCTAATTGACTGTACAATTTCAAGAATATTGATAAAGATTGATCACTTAGATTTTGCAAAAGAAAGTAATGTGTATAATTTGAACTCAAAAAAAAAATTCATATTTTGCATTTTCAGTTGTTTGAAACAAAATACAGTTTTAATTCACTGTAAAAAATAATTCAAGGGATAAAAGCACACTCAAATTACATATTTAGAAAGATTATTTTATTTTATTTCCAACCATATAAATATTTTAAAGATTGTACCAGAAATACACAAGAAATTTTCAATTTTAACTGATTATGGTTTAAATTTGTCAGTTTCTCCTGATTTCAGCAAATCACCTGGGAATGCTATTATTAGCTCCAACTGACAGGACACTCTGATCTTGAAGAGTTAACTTAATACCAAAAATGATTGAGTGTGAAAATATTTTAGTTTCAAAAGATACTTTCTCATATTTACTCACATAATTAACATAGATCTTTAAAAAAAAACAAAAAAACTTTGAAATCCAATGGGACATTGCCTCATAGGTTCAAATCCTGTTCGCAGCACTATGTAGAAATTTGAGTTGAGTGACCAGTATTCATCTGTGTTGCAAGTTGAATCTGTACTGAGAATCCAGATTTGGTAGGTGGTTTAAATAGCAGGTTGGGCTATTCCATTGTGTACTTCAGCCAAGTCCATTCCCAGGATTCTCATTGGCTACTGGTTTTAATGTGGAGACTTTTATCCATATATACCAAACCCTTGACTGTGTTCTGGTAGTTAGTACAGAGCTTGTATTCGGTTACTATCTGTCTTTTTCCTTTCTGGTGACTGGATGCTAGTCACAGCCTTTCTGTGAAGGTGAGTATGATGTTGATTCTACAAAAATGTTTTTTTTCTCTTCATTTTCAGGTCCTGCCATGACTAACAGCAAAGATTTACTTTGTGAAGATTGTGGTCAAATGTTTGTAGAATCCTATCTTTATAAACATTTTAAGAAAACTGTTTGTACCAAGTGTCGGTAAGTACTTACTTATACTTTTTATTTTTTTTAGAAAACAACTTCCAAAATAATCTGTTCTGATCCAATTACACACGCACACACACACACACACACACATATATATATATATATAATAAAGTAATTCACAGACACGTGTTTCGAGGTATCACCTCTCATCAGTGTGGTTATACCGTTTAACAGCTACCTCTGGCCGGGTTCGAGACCCGAATGAACTTTCGTTCGCCAAACCTCTTACCCGTGCAGCCACAAGCAGCTGTCAAATATAAGAGACTATTTAATCGCTACATTTCTAAGTGGAAATGAAATTCACTAGAGGCCTCAAACTTTGTTTATGTAAAATTTAGCTGTACGCCAAATACGGTGAATTTTGCAATTAGATCCCTTCTAATTAAAGTGCTCAACCAAATTTGGGAGCATATATAATAAAGTAATCCACAGACACGTGTTTCGAGGTATCACCTCTCATCAGTGTATCCAGCCCTCTGCTCAAGCAGGATGTGACACAAGGTCAATTTCTTAAGCGAAGTTTAACAGGTTTTTTCTATATGTTATTGGATATTGAGGAAATATTTTTGTAGTCTAGCATAACTAAAATTTAGGATGTTAAACTCTATCTGATGGTGAGGTTCCAGTTCTGGAGGTTTGGGGAATGTGGAGCACCCCTTCATCACCATTGCTCCCTGGTCCACTCTGACCCAGAGTGGTAGTACCTTTTTGGGTCCCATCTATGGGTTGAATAGAAAAACACTAGTTTATAAACAAAATTGTATTATGCATTAAGAATGAATCTATTTCACAACTTTGTTGGCATTAAATGACCCACCAAGGTTGATATGCCGTAAAACAAAACAAAACCAAACCAAACCAAAAATTTAGGGGTTGTTCATTATAGACAATATATTATAAAACCCCTTTTTGTGGCTAAAAATTTGGGGTAGTTTATTACTTGAGTATATACAGTAAAATGTTTCCTTACAAGTTTTGTGAAATATTTTTTGTTTGCATTTATTTTATTGGTCACTGTGAACTTTTAGTTTATTCCCCTCATCAGTTACAGAAATTCCAAATATCTTGTGGTACATTCTTTTCCACAAAGAAATTATTTTAAAATCAATTTTACTATAACATACATAAGGTTCTTTCTGACAAGGATCATCTATGTGACACTTTAAGCTTTTCTGTCTTTGTGTGCACATATTTAGATGCAATAATGCTTATGTATGTAGGTGTAAGCATGTCTATATTAGTATGTGTGATATAAAGAAAAGCGTGCACTCACCCTCCTCTGTTGACGATCGAAACCCGGGAGTTAAGAGAAGCGCTGCTTTAAATCGTTTGCTTCTCGTTGTCTGTGAGAAGATGGGAGAAAATGCGCGAATCACAGAACGATAAAAGCAGTGATTTGAGCTAGCGTGGTGGGGCAGTCTTAGGATGACGTTATTACGAGAGGATTGAAGAAGGTGTGTCCAGACTGAATCCCTGAGTTCAGTTGATTCACAGTATGTAAGCATATAGGCATATAATGATGCTGATAGCTTTTTGATTTAGTGCGTCCTGGAACACATATTTTCATTGAATGAGTCCCCAGGAAAATTTATGGGTCCCAACTAAAGCTGTCTAACTCCTACCTTGTAACCTATCCTGTGTAATTCATTTATTTCTAAGAAACTTGAAATGTATTTACAACCAGTCTAGAGAATAAAACTCTGAATTCAAACCTGTTAAACTCTGCTTGGGGTGGTCACTCCTAGAATAGGCACCGTCTTAATTTAGTGACCTATTTCACTAATTTTTTTTTTTTTTCTTCTAATTTTTGTTGATTACAGAGTTGCAAAGTTTAGTTATAAATAATATCTAATAACACCCATATTGATTGCATAATGTTCTGTGAAAAATAATAAAATCCTAATATCTTTAATTCAGAAGAAAATTGACTGTTTATAAAAGATTTCAAATGATGTATTTATTTATGGACATTACAAATGTTTTAACATTTCTTTTATAAAAATAATAAAATAAAATGAAAGGAAATTAAACTTGTTATTGTCAACAAGAAGTATTATTAAAGGGCATCATCGTCTTTTTTTTTTAAACCCAAAACAAATTTCAAATTCCAAATAAACAAAATTTGAATAACACTTTTTTTTTTTACCATTGCCTCTTATTTTTCTACACATTTTTCTCATTAATTATTTTAGGCAGAGTTAGAGTTTTGGGTAATTTGGATCTTTTGTCGTCCTGGCCTCCCACCCCAATTTATGCCATATCCTAGTGGGCCATATAACAGATGGTATAGTGGGCCTGTATAACAGACAAGGAGGAGGCACACTTAGTGTAACAATTATCATCATAGAAAATGGGATTGTCAAAGTTCAAATCCTGGATAAGGCTGTTTGTTTTTCATTTTATGCTAATACTCTTTAGAAAGGCTAGAATCCATTTTTTCTCACCCTATTGATGAGTAAATATTAAGGCAGACTGGGTTCGTTAACCTTTATTAGGCAACCAGTCTAGGAGAAGAATAAATCTGAATTCAAACTCATTTTACTCTGCTTAAAAATTGACCACATTTTATGCACAGTGCAGTATAGTAGAGTACATCTGTATACCCATGGTTGTATACAAGTGTATTTGACTTGAAGTTGGTTGTTGAATTCTTCTGTTATTCTAGTAGATGGACTGGCCCGGATCTTCTTACTTGTGTTGTTTTGTTCTTAATAACAACACAAGACATTGTTTTCTTTTGAGCTCATATATATTTTATTTTCTTAAGATTCCAGATCCCCAAAAACACCTGTGAAAATTTTGCTAATTGAACAAGAACAGGCATTGCAATCTGCCTCAACCAACAGTTGCTCAAAGACTGATTTTCTAAACTCACTTCCCATGGTTCACACACAAGTCAGAAAGTGCCAATCACTTTTCCTCCTGTGTTTTACCATTAACTGTTATTTTAAAATCTACTGTTCATAATTACCCATTAATTTGGTTGGCACCTTTTTGTCCACTAAAGACAATGGTGTAGTGTCCAAAAAATAAATAAATAAATTATCTGCATCTACGCAGGTGGCTGTGTAGGCCTATCCCTGAGTGACAGTCTTTAGTGCACTGACTGCACACAAACTGTGATGTTTTCTGGGGCTGCTGAGTTTTCTCCTTCTTTCTGGCTCTCTTTGCTATGAGGTTACTCTCCTCCACTCACCCTCTTCATTTAATTATATAACAGTATAACAGACAAATTAGCAGAAATATTAATTTTCAGTAAATTTCTATAATAATTGATGGCTTCAGTTTTTTCCATTCATTTTTTTATTTGTAAGTTTCTATTTTTGAATTCCATGATTTAAATGTTTTTTTTTTTTGTGTCTTATCTTTTAGTGAAAATCATGAGGACAAATACAATCTTATCACAAGGACCGATGCCAAGAACAAATATTTATTAAAAGATGTTGATTTTGATAAACGAGAACCTCTCTTGAAATTTGTCATCCGAAAAAATCCTCACAATCCAAGATGGGGAGATATGAAACTTTATCTTGAATCACAGGTAACGTTATTTTTATACTATTTCTCTGAATTTTTTAGATGTGGCTTGATAATTTGGATTAGTTGTATTATTCGGACTATTGTCCTCATCTTTATTGTTGCCTACACAATGATTCGGCTGATGTGCCCTCCGGCCTTCTTCAGGTATTTCTTGTCAGACTCGGAACTTTCCTGAATTCAGGAACCTCCTATTCTAACTTGTGAATTGTCTAATTCAGGAGCCTTTACAGAATTTCAAACCAAACTCTTTATTTTATCTAGACTGTTCTAATTCCATTAATCATGACCAGGTAAAAGTGGTAAGCTGTGTTAATTATTCTATGTTACCGTTGCCCTTGGCCAGGATTGAACCTGCTGCTCAACACCTATATCTGTTGCATTCTGTGTCCAATTGTCTTATGTGTCTTATATACTTGCAAAAATATGCACCCTATATCTGACTATATATTTATATATCAGTGGTGACTCTAGTTCATCAATTCTACTCAGGCTCATTTTTTTTAACATTATTTAATGCTAGCAAGAATATGCGCCCACTGGGTGTAAGTATTTAAGTTTTAATGTAATGAAATAAATTAGAAAGACCAACCAAATTATATAAGAACACATATAAAAAAGTTTGCACTTATTTCAATTGTATTTTGATTGCTTTATATATAAAATAATTCATGGGATTGATTTTAATATATTGGAGAATAAAACAATAATATTACAGATCAATAACATCAAGTAATTATTTGTCAAACCCAGAAATGTTAAAACCAGTATCCAAATTAACCACACCATATATTATGTGAACCTTTATTTCTTAGTGACATATAAGACACATTGCAGGATTTTAAACCCACTGATAACGTAGGCTGTTTTGAGGCAAATCTAACTTTGATTTTCATTGAGACATTGTTAATAAATAAGATTTATTCTATGTAGTAATGATTTTGACTATAAATTAGATACTCATTGATAAACTTGCGCAATTCCCGAGGGTGTTGTGATGTAAGCAGTGACATAGTTTTGTTTACTGAGAGACCAACATTGAATCTCTCTTATAATAATAAATGTTTATATATCCGTAGATGGGTTACCAGGTAAGTTGGTATTAGAATGATTCTAATCTGGCCCTTTCTTCCAACGGTGGAATGTTAGAGTTGTTCAGGTCGAAGTAGAGCTTGATACTCAATTTAATTGAACAGAGCAATATAATTAGTAAAGAAAAAGGCTTAAAATCGGCCATTGTGCGATTATAGATCTATTTCTGCCCACTGGTATCTGAGTATACCTAAGTGTCATCAGACCATTAACTTTATTGAAAATAATATACAGATAATTCATGAAGCTTTTTATATTTTTCTGGTGATTCATTATATATATATATATATATATATATATATATATATATATATATTTTAGTATATATTTATTTATATGGAAACAAGTTTGCTACCATTGGTTTCATGCTATCCAAACTTAATTTTTTAGTGGAGCAATTGTCAGGCAGTGAAAGATTTTTTGAAAATTTATCAATGCTCTATCACAGATATCACTCTCCTAATAATACTGTACGTTGGCTTACTACTGCCTCAAGTGTGATAGTGCCAACCATTCATATATATATATATATATATATATATATACACATTTTCACAAATTAGTTTGCTAGTTTACAATAGTCAATCCGATACTTGCTCAGTATATGTATAAAATAGGAAATTCTATTTGCATGCCCTTTCATATTTTCTACTACTTAGCAAGTAATTTTCCTCATTGGGAATGGTTGTATCCTGTGTTTGTTTGGATACTAACAAAAACACACAGGTAATTCCATGTCAAATCATCCAGGCTATGTCACTCACCCCATTCAATTTTGGTACAGGTGTGGATTATGTTAAAGTTAGACAATCCCCCAAATCTGAGCTTTCAATTCCAAAAATTGGGGAGTTATGTTGATTTTTAGCTCTCCAAATTTGGTTGGGGTTGTGAAAAACTTTTTCTTTTTTTCTTGCAAAACGTTTTGTAATCTATTTTTGTCTGTAGAATGACTTCTAGAGATTCCTTACTCCTAAAAATTGGTTTATAAAAGCATTTTGGCATAAGGAATCCAAAAATGTTTGCAAAAAAGTCTCAAAGTTAACCAATTTTAGATTATTAATGATTTCTGATTTGAAAAATGTTTGGATTCCATGATCAAAAATGCTTTTATATACCAATTTTTAGTAGTAGGGAAGATCTAGAACTCATTTTTCAGACAAAAATAGATTACAAAAAGTCACCATTTTTTGTGAACCCCACCAAATTTGGAGAGATAAACATCAACGTAACTCCACTAATTTTTGGAATTGGAAACTCATTTTTTTTGCATTGTCTAACATTCACATAGTCCCCACCTGGAAAAAATTTCGGAAAAATTGAAGAGGGTGGGTGACAATTTTACTTTTTTCTGGATGATGTGTCATGGAAATCTCCACATGTCTCATATATCACTGTAATAGATAAATCAACACATTGATATGAAATGTCCTACAACACTTTTTGAAAATGACTAATTCAGTTATAAATGCTAGAAATGTGTAATCATTCAAACAATTCTTTCATACACTCTGTTCCCCCAAAAGATTTCACTTGTGCATGCACAAGAAAAGCTGAAAAAAATGGGAGGTTCCTGTGGTGCAGTGGCTAAGGTCCTCCACTGTAAAAGAAACTAAAGAGAAATCATGCAATACATACTTTGTCTATAATTTTCTATGAAACATGCATCAAAGATGGGTTGCTGTCAAACTGCTCAAATAAACAATCAGAGGTATGTCTTGAAAATTAGGGATCAGTGAATATGTAGCATTTCAGGGTTTTTATAATTGTAATAATTCTATATATATATCTTTTTACTGTACAACTATTCTCTTTGCTGGATTCAGTTGGGTCTTTCTGTGTCTGTTGTTGGGCTGGATGGCATTCTCACTGGGTTTTTTTTTGAGTCTTGAAATTACTTTGGAATCTTTTAGGTTATCTTGTCTTGTGCTGTTGATAGTTTTTAATAACAAACACAAAACACACTTTTTTTGTCTGAGCTCCTTTATTTTCCTAAGTGAAAATCCCCTTGGTGAAAAAACACTTATCTTGCGTCTGTTCCCTTCAACCGCTCAATCCATACTGACAACTCATCACTCTTTCTTTCACCTTTTGCTAAACAATCAGAAATTGACCAGTAGCCTTTCATACGTTATCCCAAAAATTGTAACTTTCCACTCATATCTACAATTTATGTTTTTTCCATCTCATTATATTACAAATAATACTGATGTGATCTCACAAGTGGAATTAAAGATTAAATGAAATATATTAAATCAGAAATGTTAACTAAATTTACACTTTGATGTTAATTGTATATAAAAATGCTTGAATGTTTTTATATACAATTAACATCAAAGTTTAACTTACAAAAGAAAATGTAACAAATTCAAAAAAGTTTACACCATTGAATTATTATAATTTCCATTTGCATTAATAAATTATTTATCTTAATTTCAAAATTCAAGAATTCTGATAACAAATGACTTTGACTGAAACAGAATAAAAGAAATTAAAAAAAAACAACATATTTATGGCCTGCAAACAAATATTATTAGATGCTATGTAAATCTGCAACTGCTTGTGATTCTGAATGCTATGCATACTTACTTACACTGGTCTTTATCCAAATTTACTTCATATTTCATTGGGAAATGTCATAGTTTATGGTTGAAAGTTATTTCTGCAAATTGAATTTTATATATCTGAATATATAGGTGAATATCTGCTTACAAGTTTTTGTGGATGTAATGAAAATAACATACCTCGAAACTCAAAGTGTGCACGGACGTGTCTGCCTTGCAGGGACATCACAGGAAAGAAATATGGCTGCTCTAAGCACTATATTTAATGATGGGCAATCTCGACCAGCGAGAATGGGATTGCACATATGCAAATTCTCTCGAGATCAGGCGTGCATATAAGCATATAGCGATGGCTCGAGGAGAAGCGTCAAGCGATTACGTATGACAACTATGACTGTCTCATAACCTGAAGGAAGCAGTTTGTTAGAGTTTTAAATGTTTATTACTTTTGTTAAACATCACCAAAATGCACTAAAGGAGGTCATCAGTGATGTTACCCTGGTATCCTTACAGATTTCAGGTTTTGCAGCATCATATCTGTTTTTCTGGTAACCTCAACTTGTTATTAGGCTGCCTCCTTTCATGATTTGCTCTGTGTAATTATACAAATAATTCAGGAATTATTGTATAATGACCCTAGGATACTCATCAGCCAATCAAAAACTTGCTTGGTACATGTATAAAGTAGGAAATTCTATTTGTGTGCATTTTCGTATTTGCTATGATTCCTGCCCATGTGTCAAAACATGAGGTTTACCTAAGATGTCAATCCAAATGAAACAACTTTAGTACGCCCCCCCCCAAAAAAAAACTTTAGTAGCCCCCCCCCAAAAAAAAAAAAAAAAAAAACAGCCAAGCAACAAGTTATTGCATTACATCATCTTGTTTACCAAAACAATAAAAAAAAAAAAAAAATTACAATTATTGTAAATTCAGTGAGACTTCCTAAAATGCTTTAGGATTCAATTTAAATAATGTGTTAAACTCTATAAATAAAGATATTTCAAATTGTATTTGTAATAAGATTTATTCAGTAAGCAACATATACCTTTTTTTCTTAGAAATGCACACCACTGATATATATCTATACATCTATAAAAGACAATTGTCTCTGCATGTAGGTATGAATTTATGTCCAGTTGAAACTATGAAAATAAAACAAATGACAAAGTAAATATATATAAACATTCACTATCACCAAAACTAGTTTTTAAATAAAAAAAATAATGAAGATTTGATTTATATTGGCAAAGATATTTCAAAATCAAAATTTACATAGTAATAGCATTTAATTTTACTCAGCCTGTAGATGACAGCCTTCACTTTTATTAAACGTAAATTAATTTTTTACTTTGACATAAAATATTAATTGAACTAATCCCCTCATTTATATCTTTTTCTTATTTCTTAAAATTTCTTACTATATTGTAATATGTGATGTCATTTTCTTTACCTAAGTGACACCAGGTAGCTGCTTCTAATATGTATATATATGCTCATCTATACATATATAAAGGGCAGTTATGTATATATGTATTCCAGAGGAAACTTTTAACGACAAAGTAAATACATATACACATTAAATATCACCAACGCTTGGTTTTTGAGCAAAAATGATAAAGATTTGATTTATATTCGTGAAGAAAATTAAAAAATAAAATTTAGATATTAACAGCATGGATTTTTTTTTCATTTAGTATTTTAGATAGTAGACATTAACATTTCTTTTTCAGAGTAGCTAGATCAATGCAAGGTCTATTTTTTTTTACATAGGGATTTAAATGGGGCATCCACGAGGATTCAACTCACAATTCAGTAATAATGGATCTGCGGGACAAACTTAAAAAAATCCCCCTCTACCCAGGTAGCCGCTGCTAGTCTATATTAAGCTACAGTTAATGAATAAATAGGGGTTGAAAAGCAAATAGGGTGAAAATTTCAGTTGCTAACTGCACGGGTGGTAAAGGAAGTTAAATGAACATTTATCTGATAAGAGGCAGGAAAGGAAATAAAATTTTATAATGTGGTCATCAGTTTGCACTTGTTTAATCCCAATTTTATTTAATCTCTTCATCTAATAAAAAAGGAAACCTCATTTTTGACTGTGTGTAAACTCACAAAATTACTCATAGACAGGGAGAAGAAGATGAAAAAATGGAGTGAAAAATGAAAGTTTAGATATATTAATATGGGCTGTTTTGAGGCAAATCTATCTTATACTTTCCTTCCACCCGGCCTAGCTGGGGGTCCAGTGTGCTTCGGCCACTTGATCGGGTTAAGTTGAATTAATAGCGTTGATCCCAGGAGGCTATCCCCCCAAGCAATACCTGCCCCTTGACTTAAAGGGGCAGGGCTGGGTTTATTGCCCAGCGCCTGAGGTGCCCCCTCTCGAGGGGGAATGCCAACGGGATCGATACAATTTTTTCCACCATCACCTCTAAGCTTCGGCTTGTGGTTGAGCCCATATAAAAATGTCCCTGTGTCACGCCCTCATAAGTGGGATGAGCGGCAAATAACCTTAGCTAGACCTTAATAGAGACACTGTTAATGAATATGCTAATTAAGATTAAATAATGATTATTTAATAACCATTGAGAATATAATGTGAATAATTAAAGTAATTGTGAAGTTAGTGACATAGTTTCGGTTACTGACAGACACTCACATCATCTCCATTATAATAAGATGATTGGGTTTCAGCTGACACACCTAACAATGTCTGTCACCCTGGAGGATACCCTAAAAAAAAAAAGGTTTTAATCTTAAGATACATTTTATACCATTCATCATTTTGTTTTTGTTCTTCATCCTTTACTTTCTTGTCACACCCAAGATTGTTCCAAAAGATTTCAACTGATCACGTCTTCTTTATGTCTCCATCTTTTCTTCTTCTTCTTCTTCTTATCATAGAAGACTTCTTCTTAATTAAATTGCATTGCCAGTTGCTGAAATTAACCTTCTGACTTGAGGAAATTAAATTGACTAAACAGCTGGAACCAACATCTAAACTGGCCAGGCTGAAAAAACCCACTCCTCTGCTCGATTTTCAGAGCTTTAATGAATTGCCTCTCAAGCAATGCAAGCATCGCCTGCTTCAGTTTCCAACCACCACAAGGCAGCAAATATCCAAATAAAATCAGATGCACAAATCTTTTGTTTTTCCCCAGTTTATACTATTGGAATGCTTTTTAGTAGGAAATATTGTTTTATGAACAAGCAGTATGTGGAAGGGGTACAAGATGGCAAAAAGGCTTACTTGTAAAATATAGATGATATATTCATATGGTTTTACCATTCCCTTGGATGATCAGAGACAATGTCTCAACTGTTAAAAAAAACCCCAGAAATTTAAAAGGAGTTTCTGTGATTGTTTTTGACCCCTAACAGACAAACCAATTATCTCATGTCCTGTCAGCTGGAGCACCGACTGCACCTCTGCAGATAGGTAAAATTCCCACAATGAAGCCACCCGTTGGCCATAGGTGGCAACCTGTGATGGTTATGTATGTATTCTTGCTGGTTGGGCAGTCCATGACATGCAATACTCCACTTTAGCCCTTACTTCCACTAGATGGTTGGTCGGAGAGGCCCTCTCGATCAATCGGCTGGTTAAGTCAGGCCCTAGCACCTATATGATTGTCTCAACCCTATTGCCCTTATGGCGAACCCCAAACCCTTTTTATCATATCTGTGCAGTGGCTGAGGGCCTTAGACACAAAGACAATCTCCTTGATCTAGCGCTAGTGAAATAGGGATATGCTCCCTCGTTGTCTGGCTGATACCAACATTAGGCCACTGCGCGGATTTTACTTACTTATTTCAAAATAGTTCAATACGTAAAAAGTATAATAATTTTGAATTAATTGTCACTTACTCTTTTTTCTTTTTCATCTTTTTATTATGTTTGGTTACAACAGATTAGCTTTATCGCTTCTGCATGCCCACCCCCTCCTTGCATCTTTCCCCTACTCTCTTTCTTTCTTCTAATATTTTCTGTGTAGAATGTCCTTTTTCTTCCCTTTCTTTCATTAGAATAGCATTACAAGCATTTTGCTGATAAATGCGGACATTTTCAAATTTGCGACCTTAATCAGTAAAATTTGCAATTTCTCGAGTATTTCTGAACCAATCTTTAAAATATTTATATGGTTGGGAAGAAAAGAAAATAATCTTTCTAAATATATAATTTTACGTGTTTTTATCAATTGAATATTTTTTTACAGCGAGTTAAAATGATATTTTGCTTTGAAAAAACGAAAACATAAAATACGACTGTTTTTTTTTAATTTTTTTTTTAGCCTAATTTTTACACACTACTTTGTTTTTTTAAATTATAGTGGCTAATCTTTATCAATATTCTGTAAAGTTTACACTCAATTAAAAGATACGTAGAAGTACAAACAGGACCTTTTTTTTTTGTTTCTAGGGCCCGTGGAAGCGAAAATATAATAGAGCAAATTTGAAGGTGATTTCCTTAAAAAATATAATAGAAGCAAAAAAAAAAAGCACTATATCAGAAATAGAAGACAGACTGAGGATTATTTCATATATAATGTGTGAAATAAAAACAATTGTATACCGTCAGAGATTTACTCTAAGTTTTAATTTTGAAAAGAAAATCGTCAAATTTACTCGATTTTCAAATGTACAATCTCTTGTAATTTTGACCTTTTTAAAAAATATTCATATGGTTGGAAAGAAAATGAAATAATCTTTCTAAATATGTAATTTTTATATGTATTTTATCCATTGAATTATCTTTTACAGCGAGTTAAACAGTATTTTGTGTTACATCGGCCGAAAATGAGTAATAGAAATTTTGTTCCGTGGTCGAATTTTCTGTGTTATTTTTTTTCGTAAAATCAAAGTGGTTAATCTTTATCAATATTCTTCAAATTTTATAATTAAATAGGAGACAGTTTTAACTATAATCAGAATTTTGTTTTTTTTTCTTTTCCGACCTTTGGGAGTGAAACTACGATAGACCAAAGTTGAAGGCGATTTTTTCAAAAAATTTAAGATAAGCAAAAAAAAAGCACTTTGTGCCAAATACTAGACAGCCTTAGAATTATTTCTATATAAAATATGTGAAATAAAAACGATTGTATACCGTCAGGGATTTGCTTTGAAACTTTGGATTTTGAAAGAAAAAAACTCAAATTACCTGTCTCTTCCGTATCGTAAACAACTGTCAGCTAGGCATTGTTTATGCAGACCGTAAAGTTTAAATAGTAATTTATCGTTTATTTCTCGTCCAATTTTTAAAATATTTATATGGTTGGAAATAAAATAAAAATCTTTCTAATTATGTAACTATTATGTGTTTTTAACCATTGTATTATTTTTTACCTCAAAGTTTCAATTTTGAAAAAAAAAAAATATTTTAATTACAAGAAATGTAAAGAAAACCCAACACATGCGAACCAGGTTTGTGTAAAAATATTTGTAAATAGGTAATCTATTTCTTTTATGTAATTCAACATAAGCATTTAGAAATGTATTTTTAAGTTCAAAGTGATGTTATATATTTAAATTAATATTATATATGTGTATACATGCAGTATAAAAATTAAAATGTTAAATAATCTTGTGGTAAACTTTAAAAAAAAAAACTTGATATCCCTACTTTTTATTCCCCAAATATTGGGTTCTAGCATGGAGATACATAAAATTTACGTGCAGAATCAAAAAGAACATACAATTTTACATATAAATGCAAAGTTTTATCAAAATTGTTACAAAAATAAAGAAATGGTGAAGAAATTACTGAATTTCTTGTTCTGAATCGGTCCATGATTTGACAGATTTTTTAATCAAAATCCTGTCCACATTTGTACCCCCAATTTTGAGGCTTTAAATTCTCATGATATTTTGAACCACTGAAGATATTTGCAGAATTCAAACATTTCTAAACTCCATTTAAAAGCTCTCTATAACTAATGTGATTAAATAACAATAACCACAAATAAAAAAAAAATCAACTGGGAATGCTAATTAGAATAAAAATGGAATGGTTCATTATTTAGCTGAAGTGACGACACAAAGAAATAAGAATTGGGTGAATAAGCAGTAGCAGATAATCAGGACTTACAATTTTGCATTTCATCTTGGACAATTTTGACTGTCTCAATTTTACCTAGTGGTTGTTGCAAGATGATAACGGTCGTACAATTAAATAAAAATATTATCATCGTTCAATCATTTTCATTATAATATTAATAAAATATATCTCAACACAGAAGAATTTTACTCATCATGTGATAGTGTTTCATATTAGGTTCATACTTTTGTTATTGGGCGTATTATAATTTTTTTTTTGTGTTGATTTAAAAAAAAGTTTTTTTTTTAGTTTTGGTTATCCATACTTCAATTTTACTCTTAGAAGCATTATTTAATTTCAATCAAATTTTTCCCGCTATTTCTTAAAAGAAAAGTGATGATTGTGAATCCAACTGAACCTTTAAAATGAATTGACTGCTAACTGACCCTCCCCACCACACCATTTTAAATAGAGACATTTTTTCAGTCTAGTTTTAAGAAAAAAGTTCTATTTTTCAAAATCCTGTGAAATGTTGCTTAACAAATGAAATAAATTTTGTTGAATCCTATATTTCTATAATGGTGGCTTTATTTTTAGAAGATTGTTAATGACAGAATTAAAATTCTTTTAACATCATTCATGGAATAATTGAAGTTTATTTTCGATTGCAAAAATTGACATTAAAGCACTTTAAAACCGGTTTTAAATTCACAAAAGGATTTTTCAAATTTTAACATTTTCTTGCAATTAAAACCAAAATTAAAACTTCAAGCAAGATATTTAAATCATTTCAATACATTTCTAATTTTATTTAAAAAAACTAGAAGCACCTACCCAGTGTCGACTGGGTATGGGGGGTAAATAAAAAAAGAACCTGGTGTATTGATTTAGTTAGTTTTGAGATTTACAAATGCTGGACATTTTTAAGTAGAATTTCAATGCTATTTCTATGTATATTTTGATTTTTAAATATCTAAATATCTTCGAATATAAATCAAATCATCATGATTTTTGCAAGAACTGGAGATATTCAATATGAATATATATTTACTACTGGGACCGGCTTAGCTCAGTCGGTAGAGTGTTCGGCCATAAACCACAAGGTTCCTAGTTCAATACTGATCCTTGCCAACTCAGCATATGAGTAGCACAGGGATCTATGCAGTAAAGTAAGGAGCTGATGGTAGGTGTGGCGCTCCAACTCAGACTCAAAACAATCTCCTTGGTCTAGTGCTAGTGAAAAGAGGATAGACTCCTTCGCTGATTGGCTGATACCTTTTTACTTTTTATATATTTACTTTAGCCTTAATTGTTTTATTTTCATAGTTTTATCTAGACAGACATACATACACACTAACTTTATGTATGTATAGATGTCTGTGATGAGGTTTTTACTTAATAACAATAGAAAAATGATCGCTCACTTCCTATACAGAAATTCTAAAAAACAGTAGATAAGATTTGTATACGTGTTTAATGCTGGCTTATGTTATTGTTATATATGCAAGATATAATAAAGGCGCATAGTAAAATGGTTAGAGATGTAGGAAATCGACTCGTCGATCCAAGTTCAAATCCTGGATGAGGATGTTTGCATTTTCATATAGCGTTAATCCCCTTCGGAAAAGTATGAGTCCTGCTATTCTCACTTCAGTTATGGGTAAATAGTAGGACAGACTGGGCTCTTTAACCTTGGTTAGGTAACCAGACTAGGAGAAAGAAAACTCTGAATTCAAACCTGTTTAAACTCTATTTCATAAATTTACCTTGTGTCTCATCCTGGTTGTGCAGCGGAGTTGGTAAATATATATGTGTATATATATATATATATAGTATTGAGAGTTTTATCCTTGGATCACTTCTTTTCTGGTGTGGTCATCTAGTTCGCATGAATGATTGCTGAATCCCAAAACAACTATTGTACGTGGAAATCTCAACAGGCAAACGTAGTCAGTGCAAACCCAAATTGAGGTTTAAGGACTGCCTCAATGACACTCTGAAGAATGCTGCTATTGCTGTGGAATACTGGGAGAAATGACCTGTAATAGACCTGGCTGGAGAGCCACTGTGAAAAGTCACCGGTTTGTGAAAAAATTTGAGTCCAACCGAATTAAACTCCAAAAATTGAAACGGGCTATTAGAAAAGGGTATTTTAAGTTCAGCAACGTTCAAAGTGAAGAAGTTCCAACATAATTTATGTGGAAGAATATGTCGTTCTAGAACTGGCCTGGTGAGTCATCTGAGAAAACACAAGGATACAATGTCAAATACTACTGGCACTCAACTATGAAAAAAAAGAAAAGAACAGGAAATGGTCTTACTCGAGAACGAGTTGACAGCCAACACTACTATATATATATATATATATATATATATATATATATATATATATATATACATATATATAAATGTGTGTGTGTGTGTGTATATATATATATATATATATAAAGAGATCTATCTGGTCTACATTTTTTAGAAATCAAAGCTACATTTTATGCATTACAGAGCAATGAACAAAGGTGTTTATTATATTCATTGGTGATCAATATTTGATTAAAAAGTTTAATGCTTTTTAGAGAGTAATGTGAATAAAATGAAAAATCAATCAGATTTCATATTGTTAAATATTGATTCAATTCAAGAATTTTACTTTCTTTTCTGCTACATGGAAATTATATGAAAGTCTTTTGGTTTGTTTTGTTTTATGGCATATCAACCTCAGTGGGTCATTTATTGCCAACAAAGTTTTGAAATTAATTCATTCTTAATGGATACTCATTTTTTTATAAACATGTTTTTCTATTTAACCCATAAATGGCACCCTAACAGTTACTACCCCTCCGGGTCAGAGTAGAATTGGGAGTAATGGTGATGAAGGCTAATCTACCTTCCCCAGAACTCCAGAATTGGAACTTCACCATCAGATAGTTTAAGGTCATACCCAGGACATGAAGACCCTCAGCCACCGCCTTCTTGCATCCATATGATAAAAAGGGTTGGGGCTTGCCATAAGGGCAATAGGGTTGGGGCAATCATATAGGTGCCAGGACTTGACTTGACCAGCCGATTAATTGAAGAGGGTTTCTCCAACCGCCCAATCTAGCCCAAGTTAAGCTAAAATGGAGTGTTACATGTCATGGACTACTCAGTCACCTGGGTTCCATCCTTAAGCATCATGGGTCGCCACCCATGGCCAACAAATAATTTTTCAGTCAATTGCTTTGGGAACCAATGAGGTGACACTTTTTGATAATCCAACTAATCCTGGATAATTTCATAGAACACCTCCCCTTCCACAGTTGGATTACAAAGTCTACATTACCTATCCTCTTCCTGCCTGTCGGTGGGGAGTTAGAATACACTGACTGCACCTCTGCAGAGGGGTAAGACTCCCCCAATGGGGCCATCTGTTGGCCATTGGTGGCGACCTGTGATGCTTAAGGATAGAACCCATGTGGTTGAGCAGTCCAATACTTCACTTTAGCCTTAACTTGGGCTACACGGGCGGTCGGAGAGGACCCCCTGATCAATCAGCTGGTCACGTCAAGCCCTAGCACCTATATGATTGCCCAACCCTATTGCCCTTATGGCAAGCCCCGACATTTTTATCATATGGGTGCTAGAAGGTGGTGGCTGAGGGTCTACATGTCCTGGAAATGACATTAAACTCTATCTGATGGTGAGGTTCCAGTTTTGGAGGTTTGGGGAATGTAGAGCACCCCTTCATCACCATTGCTCCCTGGTCCACTCTGACCCGGAGTGGTAGTACCTGTTAGGGTGCCATCTATGGGTTAGATAGAAAAATGTATTTATAAAAAAAATTGAGTATTCATTAAGAATGACTTTATTTCAAAACTTTATTGGCATTAATTGACCCACTGAGGATGATATGCCATAAAACAAACCAAACTAAAACCTATTCTCTTCAATAAAAATATCAATGTGAACAATGTTGTCTTTTGCTGTTGACATTGCATATATTGAAGTCTTTTCTGTAGATATTTCTTTGAAATGTATATATTTACCAACCTCTCCACATAAGTAGGATGTAACACAAGGTCAATTTCTTAAGCAAACTCTACCAGGTTTGAATTTAGTTTTCCTTCTAGACTGGTTACCTAGCCAAGGTTAAAGAACCCAGTCTTCCTTACTATCTGGAGCTAGAGTAGTTGGATCCGTACCTTTCCCAAGGGTATTAAGACTATATGAAATGCTAACAGCCTCGTCCAGGATTTGAACTCATCTTGTCATGTCCATTTCCTAGGACTCTTTGAAACATAATTGAAATTTATTAACTTTCAACCTCAGAATGTCATTTATGAAGAGGTTTTATAGTAAGTTTTAGGGAATACAACCCCTGGAAAAAATTATAGAATTAATTCACTTGGAAGATGTTTACTTGGGTTTTTTTATTTTTTTTTATTCAGTAGTAAATAAATGAATTCCAGATAAGACACAAGACATTTTTTTAATTGCTGAACATTTTGACTTCATAAAATATTGCTGAAACAAGTAGATTCAATTATTTAAATTAATGATATTTATTTCCAAGCCATGCTGAGAAAAAGATAATGGAATAATCCAATATTGAGGAAAAAATGATGAAATTCATTGACAAAAAAAAATTATAATTAATACTTAGTTACCTCTCAAGCTTCCTTTTAGGCTTAGATTTAATTAATTCAAATCAATATTATTTATCAAAGTTGTTCTTTACTGTTATTAGTTTATTTACTGCTAAATAAAGTGAACATCCTCTAATTTTTGCCATGGGTAGTTTTTTTTCTTTTTCAGGTTGAATTGACATTTAAATTGCATTCTGACCAAATTTATTCAATTTATTAATCAAAATAAAATTATCAAATAACTAATTAGAATTCTTCTTTTTTTTTTTTGTTGGTTTGTTTTGCTTTTATTTTCCTTATTTTCACTTCATAAGAAAAAATCTTTTAATTCCTTAAAACATCTGTTGAATATGATTTTTTTTAAAAAAAAAGAGAGAGAGAGAGAGAGAGAGAGAGAGAGAGAACAGTTTTAATGAATTTTGTTGCACCTGTTCATTATGATTATCAAGAAATTAAAATAATCTTGAAATTCTTCACTGAAAAATCGGTGTGTCTGTCTTTTAATCAAACAGAATTTTTGATTGTCAAGGCTGAAAGTGACTTTTATCCGCTAACTCTAGCTGACTCAAACTCTGCCCAAACCGTTTTTGGCACATTTCCATGTTGGCCGTCTTTCAAGTGCACATGATGAAAATGAAACATTTCTCACCTTTGACCTCAATTTGGGTTGACTGACTTCTTTTTGATCTTAGTTGCTTTTAAGAGATAAAACAGTCTAGAAACAATAAAGGAAAACAGATGAAACAAACAGCAGCAGCAGCCGTAGTTTTTTTTTTTTTTTTGTTTATAAATTTAAGAAATGTGTCTTTTCTCACTTTATCATCAGGTAAACCAGGCAAAAGTCTCAAATTGATAAAATGTCTGTTTTTGGTTTGAGAAAATTCCAAACATTTACAATGTCCAGATTTCCATTACAACTTATATCTTACTCTGGTTATTTTAGTCTACTACCTGCCACAAAAATGTGTGTCACCCAGTGAGAATTAAATTCACTGCATTCTTTGGTTGCTTGGTTTTGTACCTGCCACAAATGTGGAGGTGTGTGGCATAATGGTTAGAGTTATAGGAAATGGACTCTTCAACCCGAGTTCAAATCCTAGACAAGGCTGTTTGCATTTCACATAGCGCTAATACCCTTTGGAAAGGTATGAATCCATATATTCTCCCTCCAGCTATGGGTAAAATAGTTGGGCAGCCTGGGCTCTTTAACCTTGGATGGGTAACCAGTCTAGGAGAAGGAAACTGAATTTAAAAAAAAAAATTTTTTTTATATAAAACTAATTAGTGCGCATCTACAAAGTGTTTTGGCTTTAAAAAGGTTTATATTTACTTATATTACATAATTTCTACCAAAAAAAAGGTTTGTAATTACTATTCCAATATAATTTCTAATGTGTTTGTGTAATGATAAAGAATTTTAGGTTAAATCCTACTTAACAGACATAAATTCCACCAGTGAATGTCACCCCACGAAAGAAAAAAATACAAAAAAATCAGGGAATTTACTGAATTTAATGAAATTTTTAGTGTTGATATATTAATGAATAAAATATACCTCAAAGATACGTCGTTCAAAGTTAACTCACCTGAAAAAAATGTAAATATATTCAAATAAAATAACTGGTGCATTATATTATTTATTCATTAATATAACACTGAAAATTTCATTAGATTTCGGTTAATTCCTTGATTTTTAGTATTTTTTTTCTTTTGGCGTAGTGACATATGATGGTGGAATTTATGTCCATTAAGTAGGATTTAACTGAATTTTGATTCCAATCCTAATGGATCCATGGATGCTAAAAACCTGACTTTGCATCATTTACATTACAATTCATTAGAAAAATGATCCTTAAAATTATAAATAATCTTATCCTAGTTTCATTAAAACACAAATGTGGTATTTCTCTGAATGTTTGAGATGAGGCTTGATGATTAGTATTATCTGCGTTATTTGGACTATTGTCCCCATCTTCATTGTTAGTTGTACAACGTTTCGGCCCATATGCCCTCCGGCCTTCTTCAGGTATTTCTTGTCCAATTGGACACATGGCCTAGTGGATAAGGTAGTTAGGTTAAGACAGTTCTAAGTGACAGTTATCTCTGGATTCCGGGTTCAATCCTGAGTAGAGGCAGTAACATAGAAAAATAATTAACACAACTCCTACCCCAGCTATGGTTAGTGGAATGAGAACAGGATACCCCCGTGGTGGGTCCTGATTATGACAAAAAAGTTCCCAAGTTTGAAAAGAAGGTTCCCGAGTTCGACAGTCTAGTCGCTATGTTGGATCTTTACTTCTTCTTCTCTTTCCATTCCGGCCATGATCGTCTACGTCTAAGTTCTTGCTTTACTTATTGCTTCTTTCTACTTGTCTGACTGGTCTTCTAATTTGTTGTATCTTCGTTGGGTTCTTCTAACTAAGGGCATGCATTTAAGTCAAGTAATAACTAATTAACAAGACTTATGGCTTTGATCAAAGTTTTATTTGCCCATTTACTAACCCATCGTATGGAGTGAACCCAGCCGCAGTCACACATCTGTGCTGCATCACATTCTAGCTGGAACTGACTTAACTAAATCAAAATCATGTGATGTGCAAGATTTCCGGTTTTACCAACGTCTGCTGTTTTTCCACGGAAACTTACCCGCCTACGTTCTGATTTGAAAGTTTTATTCTACAGAATTATTGTCAGTATGCTACCACATAGATCATGCAACAGACTCAACAATGGTTGGTTAGAAGTTAATTTAGTTGATATTTTCTTTGAATTCATCACTTTATCTAAGTGATTAATAAAAAGTGTTGGTTAACCACTTCACATTATAGGTCATCAGTGATGCTGATAGCTTTTTGATTTAGTGTATCCTGGGACGCACATATTTGCTTTGAATGAGTCCCCGAGAAGATTTATGGGTCCCAACTAAAGCCATACCTTGTAACCTACCTTGTAACCTATCCTATGTAATTTGTTTCTAAGAAACTATTGAAATGTATTTACAGTTAGCTTGAAATGGTGATGGAAGAAAAAAGAAAAACACTGGCACACATGGATATGATTTTACTGCATCCTTTTAGATTTTTGTGTGTCAGGCATGCAGGATGCATACCTATCAGCATCTCTGGGTCATTGCTTGTCTTGTGAGTTCAATCATTATGGGTGGCCTTACTATTTATACCAGAGTAAATCTATATTCAAATCTTTAATATATATGTATATATATATATATATATATTGATACTCGTGTTCCTTAATTGTACAACCGCTATCAACTTGCAACACTCTCTGGTTAAAAATGAAACCGTCCAAATCATCCAAGATGAAATGCAAAAATGTAAATCCTGATTATCTGGTGTTGATTATCTTATTTCTTATGAGTGTTGTTACATCTGCTAGATAATAGACCATTCCGTTTTTATTATAAAGAAAGAAAAGGATGAGAAAGGACATGCTACATAGAAAAAATGTAACAAGAGAGAAAAAAGAGTTGTGGAAAGATAGAAGGGGTGAGCGCAAGGAAGCGATAATGCTAATGTTTCAATCAAACATAATGAAAAGATGAAAAAAGGGAAAGAAAAAAGTGACAGAGAGTTAAATCATGATTATTATACTGTTTACATATTGAACTAATTGCAGTAGCTCTTGAATAAACATATCAAGTCCTGGGTATGATGTTAAACTGCATCTAATGGTGAAGTTCCAATTTTGGAGCTCTGGGAAGTATGGAGTACCAATTCATTGCTATTACTCCCATAGTCACTCTGACCCGGGGTGGTAGTACGTGTTAGGGTTCCATCTATGGGTTAAATAGAAGAAAATGAGGTAACAAAAATGTGTTTTAATAAAAAAATTGATTTAAAAAAAAAAAATTTCAATATCCATCTAAAATGAATGGAACAAAATATCTTTGGCATAAAATGACCCAACAATGGTTGACATGCCGTAAAATCTAAAAAAAAGTAAACATATCAAGCATTGTAATAATCAAATTATCATACTGCTGTATAGCCACAAGTGCTGCTAGTTTCAAAATATTGCAAGAATCTCTTAAACAAGTTCATCAACTGCTGTTCTTAACAGCAACACTTAAAAGGTTTCTTTAATGCTATGCATGGATTGAATGAAAGAGAAAGAAGAGGAAGAAAATAGAAAAAGTCAGGAAGAATGATTGGATGAATAAATGGAATGAGAGAAGGAATGAAAATGAATGAAGTTAGAATGGATGAATATGGAAATAGTTTGAGGAATTCCAAAAGAGGAATGAAAGAAGAGAAAATAGAGTGAAGAATGAAATTATGAGAATGACAGATGGAATAATAATGAAATGGATGAATGAAATATCAATCTGAATTAAGTCTATAAGGATGGTGAGGAATAGACAAATGAGCAATTACCATAGGAATATATATATATATATATATATATATATATATAAGGATATATACCTTTAGAAAATAAATTAATTTTGACTTTGTCGTCTCATCAGTTCTGGGTTTTTTTGTTGTTTTTTTTTAATTATTTTTGTTTTCAGTATTTCACCATCGGTCTTAAAGAAAAAAATAATAGAACTAAGGAGACCAACAAAGTTGAAATAAATTTATTTTCTAAAGGTATATATCCTTTTATTTATTTATTTATAATACTCTGTATATGTAAAAATATATACACAAATCTTTATATGTACATTTGAGTTCTCAATTTTGGTTCAATCCTATCAAAGTAACACTTTATATCATCCACTTTATATATATATATATATATATATATATATATATATATATATATATATATATATATAGAGAGAGAGAGAGAGAGAGAGAGAGAGAGATGCTGATAGGCATGCGGCTCTGATGCACAAAAATCTAAAAGGACTCAGTAAGATGATATTCATGTGTCTCAATGTTTCACAATTTCAAGCTAACTGTAAATACATTTCAATAGTTTCTTAAAAATTAATTACACGGAATAGGTTACAAGGTAGGAGTTAGATGGCTTTAGTTGGGACCCATAAATTTTCCCGGGGAATCATTCAAAGCAAATATGTGCATCCCAGGATGCACTAAATCAAGAAGCTATCAGCATCACTGTGTGTGTATATATATATATATATATATTATATATATATATATATATATAATAGAATGTAATTTTCTATATTTATCATTCCCTTTGGCTTTATGCCACAACTAAGCTTACCTGAGTAAATAACTAGTCACAAAATCTGGTATCACTCCAGAAATTTCATTATTATGCTAACATAGCTTTATGAGCCATTTGCACCCCCCTCCCCTCACACATAAATATGTATTGAAAGCTTTTTGGACTATACTAGGGTGAGTCAAAAGTTTTTTTACACATGAACACCCCAGTGTTGACTGGCCAGCTAAGACTTACTTAAAACAGATATGTGTGGACACTAGATGTCAAGTCAAGGACCTACCGGGAGCAATGATTGATAAAGATGGATCGTGAGATAGATTCAACAGATTCCAAGCTGTCAGCATGGCTTGATGATGATGATGATGATATATATATATATGTGTGTGTGTGTCCATAATGAATGCTTAGGGTCAAGTCTTGTGGACAGCACCAGTTCCCACTAGATTACTGAAGTTAAGCAGCAATAAGTCTGTTTGATACTTTGATGGATAAGCATATAAGTAATTACATGTACTGTAATCAGCATGATATCAAAATGACTTGATTTTGCATTAAATGACCCTAAAAGGGTTAATATGCTGTAAGACAAAAACAACCAACCAACCCATAATGAATATTTGTATAGATCAACATATGCTAGATTTGTATAGATGAATATATACTATACATACACATGTACATAATACATATATATATATAGAGAGAGAGATCATATATATTTATATATATATATATATATATACGTATGTTTTTTTTATAGATTTTATATATTATTTATATTTATTTATATAGATTTATATTTTATATATATATATATATATATAGAGAGAGATCAGATAGATTTTTATATATATACATATATATATATATATATATATATATAGAGAGAGAGAGAGAGATCAGATATATTTTTAGATAGAGATAGAGAGTGACAAAAAGAACTCCGATATTTGTATATGTGCTACATTCACACTGATACATTTATACCCACTTACACATATGAATTCATATGTGTAGTTATATATATGTATATGTATATATGTACACCTATGATTTCGGTGTATGATAAAAGGGTTTGATATTGGTTAATAATTTCCTTTGAAGTCTAAGATCTTAAAGGAAATTTTTCTTTTTTTTTTCTCTCCCTCCCCCCCTCTCTTTGATATTGTGCAGTGAATTATTGTCTATATTTTTAGAGAATTATTTGTTAGAAATAATAAGTACAAGAATTTTATTCTCTTTTTTTCTTCAAACCAGAAAATGCTTTTTCATGATATATTCTATCTTAGTAACTAAAAAAAAGGTGTTTGAAAAATATTTTGACCTTTCTCAGCATCCCCCCCCCCCCAAAAAAAAAGAAATCTGATGACTGCATAAAATTTAGTGTTCAGCATGTAAACGATCCTCGACTCTTTCAATTTCGGACTTTTCTTTCCTTTAATTATAATTGATTAATATCTACTGATCAAGTTTTAATACAAAGAGAACAATTCATCATCATCATCATCATCATCATTATGTTGTGATAGCAGCATATATACCCATGACACTCTCTTGCCAACCATCCCTATTATTCATCACTCTTGGGAAATCCTCTGCGCAGCATTTGGTATCTAAGCTGGTTTATGTAGGTCTTTGCTGGTGTCCCCATGTGCTCGTTTCCACAGGAGAATGTCACTTATGAGTTCGTCCTTGCTTATCCAGCTATGCCCATTATGTCTTGTTCATCTCACTTGGATGGTTTGTGATAGGGGGCAAGTGGCTGTACAGCTTCTTCCTTGTGGGGTATTGTTTCCACAATTTTGTTAAGATCGCATACAGCATTCTTATGCAGCTCTCCATCTAGCTTATTTTTCAGGCCAGTTTTTCTCAGCCTTTTTCGGCTTATGGACCATTTTTTATTCAAAAAATTCCCATGGACCAATCCTACTTTTACTTTTAAGCTGTTCCATTTTCACACTAAAATACTTAATGGAAAGACAAAATAGTCTATTTAACCTTTAAAATTTATTTCAGTCCATTCAGCTAGTGACTACCTTGTGATTGGTGTTTCTGACACAAGATATCATAATTGATTTTGATGGAGTTATTCAGTCTTAGTCTGATAGTTCTTCTGCTGTTGAGATCTAGCAGATGGTTCAGACATCTTTACAGTTGATCTGAAAAAAAAAAATAATAATAAATACTTTATTTCTATAAATTAGAAATATCAAATTTATTATCAAACAATATTGTGTAATGACCTATTACTCCGCATAGGAATATTTTTTGGGTCCTTGTGGCAGATATATGTGCCGAGTCTTTGCTATTTTCTTGAATGTTGCTGCGAGAGGCTAGCACACGTGTTAAAGTAAGACAAGACAATTCATTTTCTGCCGATCATCGACGTGCGCTTAAATAGAGATTGTCAACTGGGGAGGGTCATTATAAGAAGCGCTAAATTTTTGTGAAATGGCTAAAACATTTTTGTGGCTTCGAACTCTCTGTGGACCACTAGAAATGTTCTGTGGAACACAGATGGTCCAGCTGGACCACGTTGAGAATCACTGCTCTAGGTGATTCATTAGGTTTCAAGTGGTGCAGCCATACAGTAACACTGATACAATTACATCAGCAGAAATAATCCCTCCGTGTCTAGCACTAGGGAAAAGGGGATAGACTCCCTCGCTGTCTGGCTGATACTGACAATAGGCGACTCCACCAACTTAACTTAAATTTTTCTATCATTTCAGTTATACAATATTTTTATCTTTTAAATACAAATATCAATTTTTTTCAGTGTCCAAATGTAAATTTGATGGGGGAATTGAAAGAAAAACAGTCGTCGTTTGTTGATATGGACAACCAGTTCTCCCGGCTGAAAATGTGTCATTTTTCTCCCACAGCAAGAGAAACTGCCTTATCTGGCCAAACCACTCCAACAGACATGAGTGACAGCACTCTTACCATGAGCCACCACTCACAACCTGGAGGTTGCAAGTTCAATCTCTGTAGCCTCTTGCTACACCTCCACCTGATCTCATGATCATAAAAGTGGCAGCTGTCCAACCCCATTGTTCTCCTCCTCAATCCCTTTGACAGTCTTTAAACCTATCACAGCTGAATTATTTTTAATCCAGATTAGATTAAAAGCATCATAAGGCGAATCCAAAATCAAACCTTTTTTAGATTTTATTTTCTCCTCCTGTTATCATTTAGGACCGGGATCACCAAACTTTTTTCATGGTGGACGAGTGTGAGCCATATTATTATTGTGTTCAATACATGCTAGCTAGAATGAAAGCTCTGAGGAAAAGATGTAAAACAAAATATATCTTTCCATGTTATATTCATTAATGAGTGACGTAAGATTCACAAAAACAAACTTAGCCAACATGTTTAACCCTATCCCTAATCTCATCCTCGTCGCCACAAAAATCAGTTGTATCCTGGGAAATGATAATAAAACAGAGAATATGTTAACAATAACAATATTTGTTTTATTTATTTTCACTGACAGTGGATGGTTTTTGGCTGATGATAGGATACACGTGTGTCACCTACTTGGTTCTGGTCTGCTCTGCTCTACCGTATTTTTCTCCCTCCTCTTCAGAGAGTCCGGTTGAATCGTTAGGGGGAAATAACTCTCCCTAACAAAACATTATCAAAGAATGCAACATTAGCAGAAAGGTTTAGTGAGATTTGTGAAATTGTGGTTTGCTTTTCAAGATATCGTGAATGTTTGGTTTGGAATTGCTACATTTGGGATTGCATAAGTAACAAGTGAAATGTTCACATGCACAAAATTTTGTAACTTACCAACAGTAGTCAAGTTAAGATTTAGTAAGCTTAACATGATATTTAAATTTAGATGGTATCAGAATGTCTCACATTCCATACGTTTTAACAAACAAATTCAAGTACCGTTGGCGGGCCTGATAAAATGCCTTCATGGGCCGTAGTTTAGTGACCCCTGATTTAAGGAATGAGAAAAGTGCCTTTGGCTCATTTATCAAACTTTTCTCATTCCCCAATGATACTTGCATCAGACAAATATGGTCTAAAAAAAGGTTTAATTTTGAGTTCCTTTTACCACACTTTTAGCCTGGACTAATTCCTTCTCATATTTCTTTTTCTGTTGTCATTTAAAATTGACAAAAAATGTTTCTAAAATCTGAAAATGTAATTTGAACAAACTCATTTCATCTCAGTTTGAATTCCTTCAAGATTTATTTTAGATTTATTCAAAATGTCTTATTATGCTGTCAAAACTTTTAAAATAAGAAACAAATTTCAAATGAAATGTGGAATTGCAGTTTATTTTTATTGTTGCTCCATTTCAAATCTTTAAAGAGACTTGAAGAAGATTTTTTTTTTTTTTTAATTTCAAGATATGGAAATTTCTAAAAAAAATTGCTACGGACTTGTGTATTTGGCTAGTTTTATTTTTAGGATTTCCCAACAATAAATACTTTGATATTAAATTTTAATGTAAAAATGTTTGTTTTTCTAGATCTATTTGATATAAGTTTAGAGTTATTATATTCACACAGGTTGTGGCCATTTTATCCATTTTCTAAATCTTTTTTTTTTTGTTTTTTTTGCTCTGCTATAAATCTGCTCAAATAGAATTATTTATTTTTCTGGCATAGCTCATAAAATAGAAAAGGAAAATCTGGAATTTTACTAAACCCAATTTAGTGTATGGGACAAGGCCAAATATGGGAGGATAAAAATGTCTTCAAAGTGGGGAGGAGTTGATTATCTTGAAAATCAACTCTCAAATTGCTGGGTCTTTTTCTTGGACTCAACCACTTATTAATGTCTCAACTATGGATCAAGAGGGGGGGGGTATTTTACCTTTTAGAGGTTAAAGAATCATGTTCATTGTACATTTATATTTACATTTTTACAACAGTTATTAAGGCTTAATTTAAAATCTAATGGCTTCAATGTTTTTCTTTGGTTTATTTGTTTAATGGCATATAAACTCTTTATGGGTTAAATAAATTTATTTATTTGTATGTATTTCATTATAATTATGTCAATTATTTTTTACTTTTGCATTGTTTTTTTTATTTGTCTATATTCAATAATTTGCACTCAGTTATATGATATCAAGTATTCCTATCTGATACAAATAATTTGCTGTCAGTTATGATATCAACTATTCCTATCTGATATCTAAAGTTACTCTTCTTATTCTATAATAATTTTTTTTAATGGTTTCAAGTATTCCTATCTAACACTAATGATTTGCAAACAATTATATTGTTTCAAATAACTATTGAAGTTCATTGTACATTTATATTTACATATTTTGTGTTACTGTTATGGCATTCACCCTCTGTCAGTTGAGCCGTCTCTATCCAAGGAATTCACCATATCCCGAATAAATGCTGACCATGTGTGACAATCCAATGTAATTGAGTTTATGAGTTAGTCATTTGCAGTTCCATCGAAAAATTCCATGAAGGCCCTGGGCCCAGGATCAGCTAGGCATCTTCGCTGACTGTTTTGAGTCATGTTTTCAGTTGACCCCCGTGGCATTTATTCCATCCTTGAGGTGGTAGTGGGTGAATGGATTCATGGATAATGTCACCAGGTTGTTGATGGAGAGCATGACCTGAGCCATTTTTTGTGCAGTTAAGTCTTAAGAGTTGTCAAAAAATAATTTCAAAATGCTGTGCGATTATTTTCTCATAACTATTTCATATCGTATGGATCATGTTTATAATTTTTGGTTTAATTTTATTTTTCTCAAGAAGGACAAAATGTCATCCATGTTGACATTTTCAAATAGGTCCTTCTTATTATTTGCATTAAAAAAGTCTAATAATTTTGATGTGTTCGAACAGTGTTACACCTGCAATTGTTGCATTGCTGGTGTCCACAATAATTAACAGAGACACAGTCAATGACACGGGTGCATACTTGGTGTTAAGATTTTGTGTGGGCAGTGGTTGGTTTTGTCATGGCGTGAAGGGCCAGGATGTTGAAAACTGGGAACTGAAGCATACAAAAGGAATGTGACTGCATGTTTTATTAACACGGTATGCAGTGAAGCTTGAATAGAGATGATTCTGATGTTTTGCAAGGAAGACACTTAGGACATGGTTGAAGAATGCTGTAATATATTTACAGGTAAAAAGACTTTGTTGTCGGACTTTTGCAGTTGGGAAATTGATTATTCAAATCAATTTAGTTTTTTTTTTCATAATTCAGACACATCATTTTCATAAAATTCCATTCACTTCATTATTTTGTGTTTCAACCTCTTTGTGAGTTTAAAATAAAGCAAGACATGACCTGGTATGTTTTTAAGTCAATGAAGGAAAATGTTCAATAATTGCTAACACCACCCAAATTGGGGGTTGGAACAGTGGTTACTCCCTCTTCAAAGTTTAAGATCCTTATTTGTCCTCTACTGGTCACTAGCTAATTGACTGACTCTATTCAAAATCCCCCAACTCTTATGGGACCATTTCTTGGACTTACCATGAGGGTTCTAGTGTTGACCCTTTCTTGTCAGTCATCTGAAGTAGGAAGGCTACTACTATATTACACTATACACCTATATATAGAGCGGCCTGGTGCCTCAATGTTAACCAAGGCACGGAGAGGAGTGAGGCAGAGAGGTGAGTAGCCCACATGTAAGATCTTGGGAGGGTAGTTATTTATTATTTAAGGCCTACCTTCCCACACCACAGCGAATTGTGTTTTAACTTCCCAACGTGAACAGAGGTGTGCATTGGATGAGTGAACTTTGATGGATTGAGTGAGGACTGCTGTAACATTGTTGCAGGCAGAAAGACTTTGTCAGTGGACTTTTGTGGTTGGGAAATTGATTACCGTGGTTTCTTTTAATTTCACACAAACAATTTCAAAAAGTATAAGTCTTGTGTGACCAATACAATTATTGTGACTTGTTCCTTTCTAGACTTTCTAAAAGCAGATTTTTTTCCTTGCATGGGTTTTATCAAAAAGTTTATTGTGTATGTTGTTATTCCAACATTGTTGTCATCTTGTATGGAAGAATTTATTTCTAGAATCAATATATCATACCTTCACAAGAAGGCTGTAACTAGCGGCCAGTTACTAGACAAAAATAAAGGGTACTGTAACTTAATATAGGCCCTGTGCTAACTACCAGAACACTGTCATGTGTTGGGTATATATATCTACACTAAAACCAGTAGCTAATCAGAATCCTGGCAATGAGCTTGGCCAAGGTACACAGTGGAATATCCCAACCTGCTATATAGACCGCCTAAACTCTGGATTTTCAAAATAGATTCAACTTGCAACACAGCTGAATACTGATCACCTAATACAAATTTCTATATTATTGATTTTCGGTTTCAAGTCAATGTACAGAATTTTGACTTTGTTGGTTGGTGTGTGTGGGGGGGGGTGCCCTGTATCTAATACCGATTTCATGGATGTCTCACATTTTAAGAACTTTTAGCCTCTCAGTTGGTTCATTAGTAGATATTTTCAAAACTTCACTTTGTATAGCAAATGGTCATTATTTTTAGCTGTGTATCATCTAAAGAATGAATACATAAAGAATGACTTAATATATCTTTTACAGTTTAAGAACTTTTAGTCTCTCGGTTGGTTCATTAGTAGATATTTTCAAAACTTAATATATCACATGGTCATTTACAGCTGACTACCAACTAAAGAATGAATACATGAAAAATGATTTTATATATCATATATCATCACAGTAATTCTTTTACCGATATATTTTTCCCCCCAACTTTGTCTCTTCCAACTAAACATCCAGCTAAGGATTCAATTTTCTTTAAATGTCTTCCAGCCTTTATTCCAAAATCATCTTTACTTCAAACGTTCTTGGACATTTAGAAAAGTGAGACGTGATAAAAGTAAAATATCTTAACTAAATCTTTGTCGCAACGAAAATGAGAAACTTATTTTCTCTTATTCTGCTTTTGATAAGCATTCAATTCCTTAATCAAAATCTATTCATCGTTTATACAGAATTTTGTGAATTGTCCTAACAATACAAAATCCATTTGGGACTGCCGCCGCCTTAACAGATTGTTACTGTAACTCGTCCACTTTTAGTAGTAGTAGTAGTAGTAGTAGTAGTTGTAGTAGTAGTAGTACTAAAAAGTATCCAATCGTGAATCAGTTGGTAGTCATGGCTTTTATTCTTCAAACTTTATATAATTTCTGCTGTTGACAGCCAATAATTGATTTCATTCTTTACACCATCATTTTTTTTATATCCCCCCCCCTTTTGCATTTGGCAAATGAAAACTAAAAATAGCGGATCAAAATCCTGAGAAAAATCCATTTTTGATGTGCGGAGGTTTATTCATTAAAAAAAAAATATGGAGTTATAACCGTCAATACAATATTTTCAATGATGACTTATTTATGTCCGCCAGTAAGAAGTCTCTCTTAGTGCAGTGCAGTTATTATAGCTGACCTTTTCAGTTTTCTTTTCTTTTTTTTTCTTTTTTTTTTTTAAATTTGGCCTAGGATGTGGGGTGAGTTAGGGGGGCGTCACTGAAGTTTTGGGTGGGTGGGTGTGTGGGTTTGGTGATGAATGAAAAGATTTTATTAAGATTCAATTTAAGAAGAAATGGACAGAAAATGAATTGAAAGGCAAAACATGCAACAAAAATTCCTGCTGTGATATTTCTGGCTAAATAGAAATTTTACACATTTTCAAAATATTTTCTTTTTTTCTTTTCTTTTTCTTTTTATTTTAATGTAATTATTATGAATTCTTTTTAATCTCAAAATAACAGATTTTCTTTTCACCCCCCCCCACTAAACTTGATTTATTCTAATGTTATTTTTTTTAGATATCTTTTTATTTGAATTTATTTTAAAATCTTTCCTTTCTATTTTGATTAAAAAAAAAAAGGTTTTGATTTGATTTACTTGTAATACAAGTTTGGTTGGTTTATTTGTTTGATAGCATATCAACTTTTTATGGAGGCAGCCCTGTTGGCTGGGGCTTTAGAATACACCAACTGCACCTCTGCAGAGGGGTAAGCCCCTACCCTCCCAGCAATGAAACCATCTGTTTGCCATGGTTGGCAACTTGTGATCCTTAAGGCAATCGGAGAGGCCCCCTCCATTCAATCGGATGGTCACATCAAGCTCTAGCATCTATATGATTGTCCCAAACCTATTGCCCTTATGGCGAGCCCTTAGCCTTTTCATCATATGTGTGCTAGTAGGCGTTGGCTGAGGATCTTCATGTCCTGGGAATGACGTTAAACTCTATTTGATGGTGAGGTTCCAGTTTGGGAGGCTTAGGGATTGAGGAACCCCCTTCATCACCATTGCTCCCAGGTTCACTCTGACCCAGAGTGGTAGTACTTGTTAGTGTCCCATCCATGGGTTAAATAGAAAAATGTGTTTATAAAAAAAAGTTTAATATCCATTAAGAGTGAATTTATTATAAAAACTTTGTTGTCATTAAATGACCCCCTGGGGTTGATATGCCGTAAAACAAAACAAAATTAAACACCAACTGCACCTGTTATATACCTGCTCAATATCAGGTATATAATCGATGAGGGAGAGAGACAGACAAAGAGAGGATGATAGATGAGATGAGGGTCCTTACTTGTTAACCCGGCTACTATTTTGTTGGTTGCCATATTCTTCTCAGGGCTGATTCTGTGGGGCTGTTTTTTTTTATTTCTTGTTCAGGCTCATTTCTTTTGGCAAGTCATCTCTTATTTAAATGAATCAACAAGAGTTTATTGTTTTTCTAAAGTCTTTTATTTAAAACAACCCAGCCCATATTCGACCATGCAGTGGAGGAATGACTCACCAAGTGAGCGGACCTTCTGACACCTGTAATCATGTGCATTTAGAGGGGGTAAAATCATAGTCATCATAAATCAATCATAACCCTAACAGTTATGGAAATTCACCTCTTAACTCCCTATGATTTTAAATCTAACAAACTCTTATTCAAAAATATTCTTACTATAGTGTTATAGGTGATATACCCTATAGACTAATGGAATGCACCGACGGTTACTATAAGTAACAGGGACAATTATGGCTTGAGAGTAAGCCAATGAGAGTCAGCTCATAACTCTATTGTTGGACGTAATTCCTACTTCTCTGTACTGTAATTGTTTACTCTTTTGTTAATACATTTTCCTACATTTGTCACCTGTCGTTTTGTTCTTATTTGACCCCTTAAAACCCCACAACATATAGTATGTACATAATACGTTGACTATCCATGAATTATGTAGCACACACCTGCAGAGGGTTAAGCCTCCCACTCTCACACACACACACACAATGGGGCCATCTGTTGGCCGTAGTTGGCAACTCTTGATGCTTAAGGCAGTCGGAAAGGTGCCCTCCATTCAATTGGATGGTCACATCAAGCTCTAGCATCTATATGATTGTTTCCAAACCTATTGCCCTTAACATTTTCATCATATGTGTGCTAGAAGGCAGTGGCTGAGGGTCTTCATGTCCTGGGTAGGACATTAAACTGTATTTAGTGACCCAGACTGGTAGTACCTGTTAGGGTCCCATCTATAGGTCTAAATGTCCTGGGTATAACATTAAATTCTCTCTGATGGTGAAGTTCCAGTTCTGGAGCTCTGGGGAATGTAGAGTTCCCCTTCATCACCATAAATCTTATGAAGTACCTATGAAGAATGAATAAAACAAAACTTCTTCAGCATGAAATAACCCATCAAGGGTTGATATGCCTTAACTCTTAATGTCCTATACCACCTCATTCCACCCGGCCGGAAGTCACATTTATTTTCATAATCTACCCCAAATGATAGCCTTTATTTAAATGTATTATTAAACAAATTTAGAAGTCTTTAATTTAAGGGAAATAACAGGTAAGTTTTAATGAAACAGCCATTTTTAGACATTTTTGATAAATGGTTATAGGTATTGGGCTCTAGACTTAGAACATTCTCAATAGGATGTTAAGAGTTAAAATCCACCTAACCAACTCCCTATGGGTTATTTAATTCCTAAGTACTGAAATAAACAGAGGAAACAATATTTGGTCTATTAAAAAAAAGGAAGTGTTTGATTTTAGAATTCATTCACAATGTCATATAAAGGTTGGTTGATTTTATAAAATGTCAAAACTTGTTTATATTCATTTGATCCCACCATCACAGTCATGTTTGGCACAAGGTCAATTTTTAAGTTGTGTAAATTTTCTTTTGAATTCCTATTTTTTCTTTGCTCAAAAGCAAACGGTTATATACCGCTTTGCTTGGGTGTATAATCGGTGGAGAGAGTTCTCGGGTATATAATAGACAGACAGACAGACAGACAGATAGATTAGATGATAATTGATGATAGGTGGTCTTATTTGTAACTCTTCTGCTTCTACTTTAGCCGCCATATTCTTTTGTCTAGTAGGTTTCATGCAGGGTTGGACATTTCTTGTTTTGACATTTAATTAACAAGATTTTGTGTTCTTAATAATAAAGCTTTATTTCCCCAGCCCATGTTAATTCTGCCACAGGTAAGATGAACCCTAGGAGCTGACAACGTCTACACTCCTTGAAAGCCGGGTTGATTCTGACTCACTAAACTAAAACTTATTCTTACGTTTCTATAAGAATAAGATAAATTTGGGATCATTGTTATGTCAATCATAATTCTAAATAAGTAATGAAAATTCCTACCTCTGCATTTAATTGTAATAAACTTTATTTAAAATTCTAACTACAGGTACATTCATAAATTATGACTGCTCATAAATGATGTAACAAAACTGTTGTGAACATTTCATTCATTGTTCATTTCTATCTTGCTAAATACAACTTCAATCTTGATACTTTTTGAAAACTTTCTATAATAATTTGCAACCCGAAAACATAAACATTTCAACTTTACTATAATCTTAAGAGATGAAAAACCTACTCATTTATGTTGATTGAATTATTGTAGTGGAGATTGAACTTGCGGGTCAATGTCAGACTACCTCATTAGTGCATATGCAAAGTTTTTACATTGCGATGGCAGCACTGGGCGCGATTGGCTTGGATGTGGATCTTGGTCAGAACAGTTAATCATTATTCAAGGCCTGCCTTCCCATACCGAGGGTGTTGTGTTTGATCTTGCTAAAGAGAACACAGATGTGCTTCGAACGAGAAACAAGTAAACTTTGGCAAATTAATTGAAGACTGCTATAATATTGTTGCAGGTGGAAAGACTTTGTCAATCGACTTTTTGCATTTGGTAAAGTAATTACCTTGGTTTATTTCAAATAATCCCTGACAAAATGATTTTTCAATTATGTTTTCAGGTGATAAATTCTATGCTATGTTTTACTTTTAGGTGTCTGAACGCGCGCTGGAAGTCTGGGAATCTGAAGATAAAATTGAAGAGGCCAAAGATCTTAAATGTGAAAAACAAAACAAAATGAAAAAGAAGAAATTTGAAAAGAAAATGAAAGGTTGGTCTTTCTCTGCTTTTTTTTTATTATTAATCTTTTATTAAAAATTTGCTCTTTTTAAAACATATTGAGTAAAGAAATATTAAAACAATTTGGAGATTTGACATTTCTCACCATCACTCTGAATGTTTGAGATGAAGCTTGAAGATTAGTATCATCTGCATTATTCAGACTATTGTCCCCATCTTCATTGTTATTTGTACAACGTTTCGGCCGATATGGCCTCCGGCCTTCTTCAGGTATTTCTTGTTGGACTTGGGAACCTTCGTGATGGCTCCCGATTACGACAAGAAAGTTCCCGAGTTCGAAAAGAAGGTTCCCGAGTCCGACAAGAAATACCTGAAGAAGGTCGGAGGGCATATCGGCCGAAACATTGTACAAATAACAATGAAGATGGGGAAAATAGTCCGAATAATGCTGATAATACTTCTCACCATCGTTATAATATTATTAATAATAATCTGTGGGACGTTGTAATAGAGACAGATCACCTAATCGTGGCCAGGAGAGCAGACCTAGTGTTAATAAACAAGAAGAAGAGAACTTGTCATAGATTTTACCATCGTGGCCAATCGCTAAGTAAAAGTGAAAGAGGATGAAAAAGTAGACAAATAATTGGACCTTACCAAAAAACTGAGGAATATGAAATTAAAAGTGAAAGTGAAGAACATGAAGTTAAAGGTTGTACAATTCTAATTGGTGCTCTGGGAATGGTTCACTCTGGAAAGGAGTCTGGATGAGTTGGAAATCAGAGGAAGAATCAAGACCATCCAAACTACAGTATTGTTAAGACCAGCTAGATTACTCAGAAGAGTCCTGGAGACCTAAGGAGACTTGCTGTTACTCAGTCCCAGTAAACCACTGGCTAAGGTGGGTGTGAAAAACTCTAATAAAACAAAATAATCATCATCATCATGTCACGCTATTAGCACGGATATCCATGACAATCTCTCTCCAACCATCCCTATTACTGATTGTTCTCGGGAGGTCCTCTGCGCAGCATCTAGTATCCATGTAGAGCAAGTCAATGTATGTCTTTGCTGGACAACCCACACTTGCTTGCCAATTTAGTGGCTTCGACAAGAGAACATCACTTATGAGTTCATCCTTGCTTCTCCAGCAGTGTCGTGCGTATCTTGTTCATCTTACTTGGATGGTTTGGGTGATATGGGGTAAGTGACTGTATAGCTGTTTTCCACATTTTGTTAGGATCCAAGTGGTGCAGCCATACAGCAGCACTGATACGCCAATGGCTTGGAAATGATAATAAATGAATTTCTCTTTGATGTTGAAAGGATTCCATTGACTCGAAATAATTTCATTTCAAACAAAGGAAAGCGATAAGTAAATTATTTTTGTAAATTTCTGTTAAGTCGACAAAATTTCAGTGTATCCAGTGATGCTGATAGCTTTTTGATTTTAGGCTTACTGGGACGCACATATTTGCTTTGAATGAGCCTCTTGGAAAATTTATGGATCTCAAGTAAAGTTTCTTAATAAATTGTAGGGTTTTTATTTATGATCTGAGGAATCAACTAAAGCTGTCTAACCCCTACCTTGTAACCTATCCTGTGTTATTTGTTTCTAAGCAACTATTGAAATGTATTTACAGTTAACTTGAAATGGTGAGGGAAGAAAAGAGAAAAACACTGGTAAGCATGGATATGATTTTACTGCGTCCTTTTTGGTTTTTGTGTATCAGGGACGCAGGACGCTTACCTCTCAGCATCTCTGGTATCTTGTATTGAAGTTACCATCCACATTTAACAAAAGACAGCAGCAGCAGCAGCCACTAGTTGCTTTTTTTGTTTTGAAAAGGTTAACTTTAAAAAAGAATTGTTTATAGCATTTGACGATGACATTTCAAAAGCAATAAAAGTCAGAAGCCATTTCAATTAGAATTTGATAAAAAAGACGAGCAAAAAAACTATCAGAGTCTGACAAATTTATTTGTGCAGCCATAAAAATATTTTATTTCTTTAACTTTTTCTTTATTTTAAATTCATTGTCTACACATTTTTTAGGATATATCAATACTTACATTTGTTATTATTATTTCACTCCATAAAAATTTTTCACATTCGCCTTAGCCAGTGGTTCACTGGAGGCTGAGTGACAACAAGTCTCTAGGATTCTCCTTGGTATTGTAGCTGATCTTAACAATGCTGTAGTGGTCTTGATTCTTCCTCTGATTTTAAGTTCACCCAGATTTTTTTTTCCAGACTCTTGAGGACTGTTCAAAGGACACCAATTACAGATAACATGACCATCACTTTCTTGTTCCACAGTTTTCTTAGTTCTCTGGCAAGGTCCAAGTATTTGTCTATTTTGTTGCTTTCTTTCATCTCCACTCTGCGATCCGCCATGAGATCACAAGTTTTCTTCTTGTTAATTAATACTAGGTCTGGTCTCCTAGCTGGGATTAGGTTATCCATCAGTATCTCAAAGTCCCAAAGGATTTTATGCATCTCATTCTCTAGGACAGATTCCAGTTTGTACATATACCATTTAGTAGCATGGTCAGAATTAAATTTCTTGCACAATTCCCAGTGGATCACCTTTCCCACCCAGTCATACCTAGTCTTGTATTCTCTTTGTGCTAGTTTGCTGCATTCACTTATAATATGATTAACCATTTCATCTTTGTCTCCACACATTCTACATTTACTTTCTGTTGCATCATTATCATCATCATTATTATTATTATCATATCACTCCTTGCAAGTTTTTTTTATACACACATTAGTTGGTGGTCTTTCACTGGTGTCTGAGTGATCGCAAGTCCCCTCAGGACTATTCTTAGTATTCTAGCCAATCTTAAAAGTGCTGGAAATTAAAACGTAATCCAAGTGATCCGTTTTTTTTTTTTTTTTTTTTTTTTATCTCAAAGTGCCAAAGAATTTTATGCATCTCATTTTCTAAGACATATTCTAATTTGTGCATATACCATTTTGGTAATTCCATGTCAAATCATCCAGAAAAAAGTAAAATTTTCACTCATCCTCTTCAATATTTCTGATTTCCTTCCCCCCCCCCCCCCAGGTGTAGACTATGTCAACGTTAGGCAATCCCCAAAATTTGAGGTTTCAATTGAAAAAATTGGCAGAGTTATGTTGATTTTAGCTCTCCAAATTTGGTGGAGTTGGCGACTTTTTGTCATCTGTTTTTGTCTGTAAAATGAATTCTAGAGCTTTCCCTGATTTGTAAAATTTTAAATGATGTTGCAGCTTCGGTTCTGAACAAAAATCAAACTATCTTTTTGTACAAGTAATGTTCAATATATGTGAAATAATAATAGAAAATTTTTTTGTCGTAGATGCAGTGCCACATCAGGATATTTATCTTGCTATGAAAAAATCAGAAATAACATAAAAATTGTTGATTTTAAGGCTTTTCTGATAGCATTTTTGGATTCCTTGAGTAAAAATGCTTTTATAAACCAATTTTTAGGAGTATGAAAGTTGTAGAACTCATTTTATATTTTACATTTAATAGGTTACAAAAAGTTGCCATTTTTCGCGAACGCCTTTAAATTTGGAGAGCTAAAAATCAACATAACTCTGCCAATTTTTAGAATTGGAAGTTCAAATTTTTGGGATTGTCTAATTTATCATAATCCACACTTGGACAACATTTCTGAAACATTGAAGGAGGTAGATGTCATTGCCTGAACGATTGGACATGAAATTACCCATTTGTCAGCATCGTTAAATTCTCTTGAACAATTACCAGTGGATCACCTGTTCCACTCAGTCATCTCTAATGATGTACTCCTTTTGTACCAGTTTGCTGCATTCCTTTAGACGTTATATTCTATAGAGTTTGATCCAAATCAAGATTTTGTTTGAATGACAGTGTTTGGAGATTGTTCTGAGTAATGCAGTCCTTTGGTTAGTGTAGATGTTGATGTTATCTGGGATATTGTTGGTTGATTAATTTATTTGTATTTTATAAAATGTCTGATGCAAATAATCTAAACTCTGTCAAAATATTACCTAACCTAATTGTAAAAAATGTTATAAAAGATGAAGGGCTGTTAACATTTTGTTACGGTGTGTTACGGCTGTACTTTTAAGGGGTGTGGCGTTTCTTTCCAAATTACTTAATTATTCCTTACTTTTAGGATTGAATTAGGTTTTTAAAAAATTCCATTTTAATTGGTTCTAATTAGTTGTTATATGCAATTAAGTAAGAAAACTGACCAATCTCTTTACATTCTGCCTATCACTTTCTTCCCCTCTATGTATCTCTTAATTACCTATCATTATATAATGTTAGTTTCTTTGAGAGAGTAGGGAGAGAGCGATGGGAGAATTTGAAATGTATTTCTATGTGAAATTTCCCTAGCAGCAACCCATAGCTTAAATTAGGTCAAACATTACTTTTCTTAAAAAGCTTACAAAAGGATTTTAATGATTTGTCTGGCTGTATTTGTTTTGTTTTTTCTTTAAATTGTATTCGCTTTACTCACTCACTTTTTCCTAATCTTTAGCCAGAGCTCAATGGGTGACCCAATGGGTTATGTTTTGTCTAGTGTTTTTTTATTTATGATAAAATGTGATCAGTTCTTTTTTTTTTCTTTTTAGAATCAACTTCCCTTATTAATCCCTGTGTAAATAAATACTTTTTTAGTTCTTATTAATCCTGTGTAAATAATTACCTTTTAAGTGCTTTAAATGATTTTTGAAAAAGTAAACTAACTGATTTTAATATCTGTATGCAAAGACACATCTTTTTCAAACTTATGTTCATACCTGAATCCTTCTTTTTTTTAATATAAATGCATTTTTTTTATTTTCCAGAATTGCGAATGTCTGTACGAAGTAGTTTGTGGCGCAAACAGACTGTAATACACGAACATAGTTTTGGTGAAGAAACATATGATGAAGAAGAAGACATGTACTCCAAAACTTGTACCACCTGTGGACATGTTATGAGTTATGAGAAGATGTAAAAACATGAGGTCTTTGTATCATAGACAAAACTGCAGGAATGAAGTCATACATGACAGAAATACAAGTTAAGGCAATCTAATATATATATATATATATATATATAAGGTGTATATAGAAATAACCTACTTAAGTTTCATCATAAAGGATGTTCAGGGTTAAATGCAATTGATTAATTACAGGCAATTGCAAAAGTGAATAATGCAATTATGACCATTGAAAAGAGTTTCGCTGTAAAGTTGAACACTATTCAAAAGTTTTTCATTGAATTTAACACTGAAGATCCTTTATGGTGAAACTTTAGTAGGTTATTTCTATATACAACTTAATTCTAAATCTGCTCTACTAATGTATTGAGCACTTTATATTCATTATAACACTGACTTATTTGGTTAATATTTGTATCGACCGTCAATATTGTGATTAACTTGATATTTTATTACCCAGTAAGTCATCTTCTTTATATATATATATATATATATATATATATATATATGGTGTCCAGAAGAAATTGACATCATTTGAAATGTGAATATCTAAGTAATTACAATTCCTTGGCAAAGAAAATTGAATAGGCTCCTCCATGTTGAATGAAAAAAAATTTAAACAAGATAATCAGAGGGATGTAGCATTTAAAATGGATTTCTAAAAGCCTCCAACTTTTCTTTTAACTGTGTTTGAGAATATTCTCACACACACAAAATGCCTTTTTCATTGCTCGTGAATGTGTGGTGTTAAAAGAGGTTTTGTGTTTTAGGCTAAAAAGGTAGCTGGGGGTTATTCCTGGTGCGTGTTCCTAGGGTTTGCTTTTAACCCCATCTTATTTGATGGTCGCACTGAAAGAGGAATTCAAAGTAAGAAAGAGACAAAGACGAAAGGTAGTTTTAGAATTGAGGCTTTATTCGTAGGTCATAGCCACAACGAGGTAAGGAAATTTCTCTCTGGCCAGTAAAGGTGTCTTGTCCCAGTTTAAGGCCTAAACACGAATGGCTGAGAGATTCTCTTGGGGGTCAGAAGGGGGTCCTTTTTCCCACACATGCTCAGAGGGTTCTTCCGGTGAAGGCTCATGGGTTTTTTTTTAATCCCCACAAATGTCATTCTTACCCGTGAAAAAAATAAAAAACATAACCTTAAACTTAGTTTTTAAACATTTTGTTATAATTTGAGATCTTTTGAGAGGGAATTGGCTACAAGGAATGATGTCAATTTTGAGGGGACAACCTGTGTGTATATATATATATATATATATATATATATGAGAAGTAAATACACAAGCGATGTGTTTTGATGTGGCTTTTTTAGCCGACAATTTTTGGGAGAATATGTGCTTAATTGAAGGCGTACCTAATTTTGAAAGTTAATTAATTAATAATTAATTAATTAGGCGGTCATACCTATTTAAATGTAAGGCTAAACAAATGTATACAGAGATTGATTTATCTCGATTTGTTTATTAATTTAAATAGGTATGACCGCCTAATTAACTGTTTATTAATTAACTTTCAAAATTAGGTACGGTGTGTGTGTGTGTGTGTTTATTTGTTGAAAAGAAATGTGGCATTTGTGCTGACCAAAATCAGACAGGAGAAATCTATTTTTATGAAGGACCAAAAAGAAAAGAAAATGACGGAGCCAAGACCTTGCCTGAGTTATCAAGAACTTGAATGTCATTTAAATAGAATTTCTATGTCTTCCATTAAATGATTTATCTTCCCTCAAATTCATTTGGAATGGCCAATTCCTAATATGTTCATTTCTGTTGTTATTATTCTATACAACAACCATCATCTTCCATAAATCTTCATTTTTCTTTCCTTTCAAACATGAAATAATTACCAATCTTCTTTTTTTTTCTTCTGTAAATTTTCTCAATAATTAATAAGAAGAATATTTTCAAATTTCTATCATTAGTTGGAGGTGTATGGTGTAATGGTTAGAGTTGTAGGAAATGGACTCGTTAACCCAAGTTCAAATCCTGGACAAAGCTACTGTTCACATAGCGCTAATACCCTTGGGAAAAGGTATAAATCCAACTACTCTCCCTCCAGCTAGGGCAGACTGAGCACTTTAACTTTGGTTATGCAACTAGTCTAGGGGAAGGAAAACTCTGAATTCAAACCTGTTAAAAATCTCTTCATGAAGTGGTCACTACAAGAATAGGCTCAGTCCTAATTAGTGATCTATTTCACTAATTTAAAATGTCTGTGTGTCCAAGGTGAAATCAATTTCTTAATTTACCAGTTCATCTAATCAAATCATTCTCATTCCTTTTTTTCTATTTCATTGTCTAACCAAAACCAATCATTGATAACAACAGTATTAATTAGTATTATTTGGATTATTCGGACTATTGTCCTCATCTTTATTGTTATATGTATTACGTTTCAGCCGATGTGCCCTCTTTGTTGTACAGATAACAATAAAGATGAGGACAATAGTCCAAATTATCCAAATAATACTAATTATCAATCCTCATCACAAAAATTCAGAGAACTAACATTATTAATTAATTCATTGTCTAACCAAAAACCAATCATTGATGATAACATTATTAATTATTTCATTTGTTTTCACAATCGTCTTTTGTTCTGACTTTCTCAAATGTACATTTCATCCTGTCATCTTTTTTGATTTTCATATTTTTGTGAAAAGCTGAATAAATGTATTCGTTGAGATATTGTTATATAAAAAATAAAAAAGAAGACAAAGACTTTAGTCTGAAAAATCTTTCAAATAATCAAAGTACTCAAAATTTCAGAAAACAAATAATAAAAAAAAATCTAATTGATGTTTGTTTTTTCATTTTTTTGTCACATGTTCAAAAAGAAATTATAAAATAAAATAAAATTGAAATAAAAATAAAAATCTACCAAATGTTTTATTTTTTTTAATTTTTTTTTCAGTTTTTACTTTCGATAACAATGATTGATTTTATCTGAAAATGTGTCCTTAAGGACCTTCCTGCATTATTTTCAATAGAACAAGACCTTTCTTTTATCTTCTCAGTTTTTTTGTTTATTTTTTAAGATAACTTTAGGTGGAAAGTTTTCAAGATATTTTTCTTACCAGATGGCCTAAAATATTTCTAATGTCTTTAATGTTTTATTTAGAACTTTATTTTCTAAGCCAATAATTTTGTCTTCTTTTGAAAAGCATCTGTGGAAATAGATTTTTGATAAAACTGGATTTTTGAGAAATAGATAACTTATCAATACTATCAAGAATAATTGTCCTCCGGGTGTAAGTATTTAAGTTTTAATGTAATGAAATATATTAAATTCAAAAGACTAAAAAAATTAAATAAGAACACATATAAAAAGCTTATACTTACCTTAGTTCTTTCTATCTGTTGTCTTGCTTTATTGACAACTGAAGGAGAATATATCTGTTCTTTTAAGAAATGAAGGTCTCTCCTTCTCTCGCCATTTCTTGATTTGTGCCAAATTGAGATGGTGCCAGTCTTGCTGCATTTTATGTGTCTTTTAGTTTGGCCCAAACTTGTATTTCGGAGCAGCGTGTGAGAATTAATTTCTACCTTCTACACTTTTTATTACATTAGAAACGTTGAGAGCAATGATATGTTTATATAGTTTATGGCTTGATGTGTCCAGGAAAGACGTTTCACTAAGAGTGCTAAACAAGGGTCACAGGCTGCAGACCTCGGCTGAAAACCATTTTATTTCTGACAGAGAGTGTAATTAGGCCGGGTGATTCATGAGGACTCACCTCATCCTATTACCCTTTGGGAGGGGGGGGTCCGCTCTTCTGGAAAGGAAAACAAAAAAGCTGTGTATTCTTTTTGCCAGGTAGGTAACAGTTTTTGAAAGAATGAAATTCTGTTTGGAATTAAAGAATTTTTCCATATTTGTAACAAAAAGATATGTTGGTAACCTTCTGTCTGCTAAAGACGATAGAGTAGTGTCCAATTTTTTTTTCTTTTAACTGCATCTGCGCGAGTGGCTGAACTGGTCAATTTTTGAATGGCAATCTCTGCTGCAGTGAATGCTAAAACTGTTGTTTTAGTGGAGTCACTGTTGTCTCTCTTTCCTTCTGGCTCTCTTTTCTGTGACGGCTTCTTTCCTTTCTTTTTCACTCCTTTTCGTCCCTTTTTGACCAAAAAGATTTGATAATTTGGTTGAGAATAGAATTGGGCTATCATTCCAAATAATTTTTTATCGAACAGAATGAGGCAATGTTGTTGAGGTGAATATTTTCTAGTTTTGTTTATTTATCAGTCCCTTAAGATTTCAAGTATTCCTATCTAATACTAATAACCTCTGCACAATTATCTCATTCACTATTTCCATTTAATCTTATTATAATCTTATTATTTTTGTCTGTAACCGAAACTATGTCACTACTCAAGTCACAATTACCTTAGTTCTTTACATCACATTCTCCATGATTTTATTTTTTATTTAAACCTCAATTATCAATAAACATCATTAATACTGTTGACCATATCTACATACTTAGGTATTTACCACATACCCCACGTGTACGGGTCAGGCACAAGGCCCTATTAATGTGGGGCCACCCACAAGCCGGTGGTGGGTGCAAAAATTTGCATTGATCCCGTTAATATTACCCCAGAAGGGGGCACCTCAGGAACTGGGTAATAAACCCAGCTCTGCCCCTTTAAATCAAGGGGTAGGTGTTGCCTGGGGGGATGGCCCTTGGGATCAATGATGTTAGCATGTAAGGTCCAGGGCTGAAACCACTGGACCCCCCAGTTGAAACCGGAATTAGATATGTTGGACATATCTACATACTAACAACATGCAATTGTATTTATATATACAACAAAATAGCAGTTTACAGAGTGAACATGAAGGCTAATTTGCTTATTGATCATAAAAAAAATTTGATTTTAATAAATATGTGCTTAGTATTATTGATATCTAATTATTTGGTTTCATCTTAATGAATAAGAGCAAAATTATCTTAAAAGAAATCCATTAACAAGAAGAAATAACTGTAATTTTATTCTTTACTTCCTATTTTAACTAAATAATTAAATTAGGAAAATTTAGCAATGAAAGACTGGAATGAGGAAGAAGGAGTTTCAGTTGTTCTATTTTTTTTATTATACCCCTCTGTTGCAAATCTTTTTATCTGCATTCTTATTTAGTTTCATTAGCCTTTCTAATTTAATATAATCTTCTATTACATTAAAACTTATATACTTGCACTCGGAAAGTGCATATATTTGCTAGTAATATTAATAATTGTTTGCATATGGTATTATAAGAATACTTGGTATTAGGGGAGATATTTACTGAAATCCCCTTACCAAGAACCTATATTATCTTGAGAATGTCTGTGAATGTACTAACACTGAACAAAACCTAAGAAAAGACAAAATAAACTCAATTATACATTTGATATTTTATATGCACATTATCTCTATTAATAATGGAGATTCGCTTCCAGTTTTTGTCTGTAACAAAAATTACGCCACTGCTTAAGTCACATTACCCAAAATCGTCATAACATAGAATAAATTCACTCAAAATTTGAACATGCAACATTAGACAGTCCTCATTGTTTTTTAAAACAAGTTTTGATAAATACATGACTGGTATTATATATCTATATATAGTTTATTCTATTTTAATACATACTTAAATTTTACATTTCTAATTGTTTTATTTTTTTAATCCTTTAATGAATTTGATGATTTTACTTACTTAGGGTACAAACTCGCTGACATTGAATTTTTTACTCCCACCCCTCAGGCAAAATGTTTCAAAAATCTATTTTTACATCGCCTGGAGGGGTTTTTTAATTTGTACTAGTACATTCAATATAGATTGATGAAAAAAGAATACATAAAGATGTCCCAATTATTTGAAATATACACATATTGCTCGATGAACAACTAGTATTTAAAAAGGGTGAAAGACCAGGAGCGAAAAGAAGTTGAGAATCGGTTTCTGTAACTGTCATTTGATACCTTATGTGCTCCTTAATGGATACCGCCCTGTGGGCTGGGGCGTTAGAATGCACCTCTGCAGAGGGGTAAGACTCCCCCAATGGGGCCACCTGTTGGCCGTGGGTGGCGACCCGTGATGCTTAAGGATAGAGCCCAGGTGGATGAGCAGTTCATGACATGCAATACTTCACTTTGGCCCTATCTTGGGCTAGACGGGCGGTCGGAGAGGCCCACTCCGATCAATCGGCTGGTCACGTCAAGCCCTAGCACCTATATGATTTTCCAAACCCTATTGCCCTTATGGCAAGCCCCAACCCCTTTTTATCATATGGGTGCTAGAAGGCGGTGACTGAGGGTCTACATGTCCTTGGAATGACGTTAAACTCTATCTGATGGTGAGGTTCCAGTTTTGGAGGTTTGGGGAATGTGGAGCACCCCTTCATCACTATTGCTCCCTGATCCGGAGTGGTAGTACCTGTTAGGGTCCCATCTATGGGTTAAATAGAAAAACATGAGATCACGGATCATTTTTAAAAATGTACTAAAAAAAAAAAAACTCTGAATTCAAAACTGTTAAATTCTGCTTAAGAAATTGACCTTGTGCCACATCCTGCTCATGTGGAATAGTTGGTAAATATATATATCCATAAAATGCAACATGAAAATCATCTTTTAACATTTTTCAGGAAAGTGTCTGGGTTTTTTCTGGGAACTGGTTGTGCAGCCTTGATGAAATCTGGCAACCAATCAGAAGTTATAGGATGCATGTGCAAAAAGACAGACACTCATCTGTGGTTTGGATTTTTCAGGTGGTTGTCCTCATCTTTATTGTTATATACACAACGTTTCAGCCAATGTGCCCTCCAACCATCTTCAGGTGTTTCTTGTTGAATTTGGGAACCTTCTCAAAGTCAGGAACCTTCACTTTGAATTCGGGAACCTTCTTGTCAAACTCGGGAGCCTTCATGTCATAATTAGAAGCCTTCTTGGAACTTCAAACCAAACCCTTTATTCAATCCACACAGGTTAGACTGTTCTCATTCCATTAACCATGACCAGGTACAAGCATTAAGCTATATCAATTGTTCTCTATTATTATCACCATCGGCTAGGATTGAACCTGCAACCTATGGATTATTGTTACTTAGAACTGTATTACTCAACCCTTATATCTGTTGTGTCATGTACCCAACTGACAGTGTGAAACCATCAAGTAACTTCATATTTTGTGAAACCTTTGCATTCATTCCTCTTGTGCAAGTTGTTTATTTATTCTTTCTTTAACAAAACATTGCATTGTCCATTTCGTTTAACTCACATCCATCCTGCTCTCCAGATTTAGCTTCCTATCATTTTTGGCTTTCCCCAATCTCAAACCACTGTCAGAATCGGGAGAGACATGAGGGTATATCACATTAACACATCATGTGGGAGGTAGATGCAGAAAATCGAGCGGCCTGGCACCTTAGCATCAAGCAAGACACGAAGTGGAGAGTAGCTTCGACAGCAAAGAGAGTCAGAGGAAGAGAAAAAACAGCATCCCCAGAAAGCATCACAGTTTGTATGCAGTCAGTGTACCAAATACTGTCACTCAGGAATTGGCCTGCACAGCCACTTGTGCAGATGCAAATAATCTAATTATTTATTTGTTTTTTGGACACTATGCCATCGCCCTTAGTGGAGGGAAAGGTGCCAACAACAAATTTTTGGCTTTCCCCAAATCTAAAACCGAGAAGGTTCCCGAGTCCGACAAGAAATACCTGAAGAAGGCCGGAGCGCATATCGGCCGAAACGTTGTACAGATAGCTATAAAGATGAGTACAATAGTCCGAATAACGCAGATAATACTAAAACTGCTGTCGGAATCAAGTAGATTTCAGACTGTGGACAAGATTAAGGAGAACGAGATGAAGCAACTGATGGCAATCCCGAAAGAGTGCTTTTTCCCTTTTCAAGTGAAAAAGATGCTGCTACAAATGTGTAAGAGGACTCATTAATGTAACTAATAGTCTCTTGCTCTCTTTGAGATTGGTGATTCCATTGTGATTATTCTTAATTCTCTTTTCAAAACGATCAGCTAATTCTATTGGGTTGTCTTTCATTTCTATTACTTTAAATGTTCGGAAATTGTGTCAGTTTCCGCGACTAAATCGCATCCCCCCCCCTCCGCGCTTAAATTGCTGAATTGAACAGACACAATCGAATTGGGTAAAGCGATCGAAATCTGTTCATAAATTGTCCAAATTACAAACAATCTGGCTGCAATGTCTTAAAAGGAATTATTTTAACCAATGTCGAAGAGACAAGTTCACTGTTTATATCTCCGGCAAATTTATCTTTACATACACTAATCTATCTAAACTCTATCTGATGGTGAGGTTCCAGTTCTGGAGGTTTGGGGAATGTGGAGCACCCCATTCATCACCATTGCTCCCTGGTCCACTCTGACCCGGAGTGGTAGTACCTGTTAGGGTCCCATCTATGGGTTAAATAGAAAAATGTATTTATAAAAAAATTGTATTATCATTAAGAATTGATTTATTTCAAAACTTTATCGGCATTAAATGACCCACTGAGGTTGATATGCCGTAAAACAAAACAAAACAAACCAAACTAATCTATCAGTTTCTACCACCTTGTTTATTCGTCATAAATTGTTCTTATATACATAAAGTCGCTGGAGTCCTACAAGGAGATACACTAGCACCATATATATTTTAATACGCCTAGATGGGCCGGCATAGCTCAGTCGGTAGAGCGTTCGGCTAGAAACCACAAGGTTTGCTAGTTCGATACCGGTCCTCGCCAACTCACCGTATGAGTAGCACAGAGATCTGTGCGGTAAAGTAAGGAGCTGATGGTAGGTGTGGCGCTCTACCTCAGATGCTAAAACAATTTCCTTGGTCTAGCGCTATTGAAAAGGGGATACTCCCTCGCTGACTGGCTGATACCGACTATAGGCCGCCCCGTCGACTTTACTTACTTTATATATATATATATATATATATATATATATATATATATATATATAGAGAGAGAGAGAGAGAGAGAGAGAGAGAGGGGGGTTCGCTGGAGTCCTACAAGGAGATACACTAGCACCATATACATTTATAATATGCCTAGATTACGTACTTCGAACATCATTAGATCCCATAAAAGAAAAAGGCCTCATACTAAAAAAAAAGGCAAGAAGCAGATGATATCCCGCACAGACTATTACGGATGCGGACTATGCAGATGATCTGGTACTTCTCGTAAATAGACCTGCGCAGACCGAATCTTTGCTACAGAAAATGTAAACTCTGATAAAACTGAATTCATGTGTTTTAGAAATGAAGGTGGCATCTCCACACTCAATGGTAAACTCCTGAAATTGGTGAAACAATTCACGTACCTAGGTAGTAATATCTCATCAACAGAAAGCGACGTCCATGCACTCATAGGAAAGGCATGGGCTGCTTTAACCTAATTGTTAGTGATATGGAAATCAGATCTCGCAGACAAATTAAAAGCGAAAATTATTCCAAGCCGTAGTAGTCTCAGTGTGACTGTACGGCTGCATTACCTAGACTGTAAAGAGGCGCCTGGAATATAAGCTAGATGGGACTTGCACGAAAATGCTGTGTGCAATATTAAACAAGAGGTGGAAACAGCTATAAGGCTACCTGTCCCATATTACACAAACCATCTGTGTGAGGCGAACAAGACACGCTGGACACTGCTGGAGAAGCAAGGATGAACTCATAAGTGACTTTTTCTGTGGAAGCCAACACATGGGCACACCAGAGTAGGTCGCCCAGCAAAGACGTACATAGATCTACTCTGCACGTATACTGCACGTGATATGAATTCGCAATCTTTTGATACGAAAGAAAAAGCACCCCACCAAAAAAAGAACAAATAGTATTTTTTGACACATATCTAAAAGATACAAATCCTTCAACAAGATAATGACCTCATCACAATATGTCCGACGAAACGAAAAAAGTGAAGACTTTCCTCGTCATAATTTCCATCGTGAAACAACAGAACGCACCTGGCAACATTCCAACATTAGCAAGAATTACTACTATTCCTCTATCAAGAGACGCGCTCTATCTTGCCCTTCCCACTGAACACTTAACCTTTCTTCACTTAGCAACACCCCTTCTACCACTCACGTCGACTATTTCATTGGCGATTTTCAGATGCTGTCGTCCCGGCCTCCTGCCCAAAAATTCCCTAGGCGCCGCCTGATGAAAATTGAACCCTGCTAGTTAGGAACAGCATAGCGGTTTGAAGGCATTTTTATCGAAAAGTTAATGTGATATGAAAGCGATATTTTACGCCCCCCCCCCAATTTTTTTTATCGACAAGTAATTGTAAATATTATAACCCCTCCTCTTTAAGATACTTCTTTAACGTATTTTAGGGCAGGATTCTGGGACGACAGCCTCCGACAATCAACATTTTATTTACTGCTGCTGATGTCCATTCTACCAGAGACAACTATAACAATCTCTTCTCCGACACTGTGAAACGTTGCTACTACGAACACATTTTACAATCGTCAGTTAACGAAACACTCTAGGTGAGGAATTTCAACTCTGCAAAGTCCGACTTTAACCCTTGGTAGATGTGGTCACACACTCACACACAAAAATGTATACTGACATTTTCAACAAACTGGAAACAAGAAAAATACAATTAAATTGACTTGACAGTTAATTACAGGCTTAACCATAAAAAGTGTCCGGGTTTGTTCCACCCCAACTAATAATGTTAGAAACGAGTTGTTGTATTCTATACGACAAACATACAAAGAACAACCTTCAGACCGGAAGAACCTCCGAGCATGAGCAGGAGAAAGGACCCACTTCCGACCACCAAGATAATCTCTGTCATTCGCACTTGGGCCTTAAGTGGGACCAGACACCTATTACTGGACAGGGATAATTTCCTCCCCACGTGGTGGCTATGATCCATGAATAAAGCCTGAATCCTAAAACTACCTTTTGTCTTTACTTTTTCTTTCGTTTAATTCCCTTTCAGTGCGACCCCTAAATAGGTTGGTGTTAACAAGGAAACCCTGTGAAAATGCATCAGAAATAACCACAGACTTTAAAAACAAAATTCAAATCCTTTTCACCCTACGCATATCTGTTTCCGTCTGATCAACGATGTTAAAAAGCGATGAGCCTGTTTAATATCTAGATGATTGATAAATTAAACGGGCAGCTACTTTAATCAATGTGCCATATCTAATCAAAAACTTATAAAGAATAAATTAAGACGCAAAATGGTATTGGAAAAATAAGGGATTAGTTATCTGCTTTTGGCAACAAGGGCACAATCATAGCCCTACTGTAGGCAAGTGCCCAATGTAGCATAATGGTCGGGCCTTACTTGGGAACACCATATTTGTGGCCTTGTGTCAAACAGAAAGAAAGCTTAATAGATGTAGTATGATTCTCAGACCTTACCGGGTGGTCTCTTTGAAGAATCGGCTCGAAACGAAATAAAAAAAAACATAAACGATCTGTTGTCGCTGAAACGAAAAGGGCTGTCCTAATATTTGCCGACTAGAAAAAATTTGTCACCAGAAGTTTATTCAAAGTACTGAAACTCTAAGAACCATATGAAGACATTACTTATTAATTAAGCTGACTCTCTCTCTCTCTCTCTCTCAAAGTTAAGAAACCGAAATTGAATAAATCAAGTCATTAAAAAAGAAACGAAAAGTTTGTTGTCAACTCTATTCTACTACAAAGAAATACTACGAATGTTATGAATGAAACAGGTACCAGTGGAGATCAAGTTAATTGGCCGCAACGAAGAACCATTTGACTTGTAAGGTGATACCTTTCCCTGACCACGCGAAGAAGTGTGGAAGAATTCTTTGAGTTCGGCTGACTAGAAACGACGACTACTAGATCTGTGTGATCAACAAGCCAACGTGCCGACTCCTGATACACGACTTGTACAAGTCCGGATAGTGCTGTGAAAAAGCCCATAACGTTACACCAATTTGACTCCTTTAAGAATCAATTGTAGTGTTGACCATTCCTGCATCAAGTCACGTCAGTCCCAGAACCAAGATGGATCTCAGCAGATAAGTCTGGCTGCTACGCCATTAAGTTGGCAATTCTCGTATTTTTCTTTTAGTATGTTTGTACTTTCATATTGTTTGTTGAGTTTTTTAATCCGAATTTGAACGCCAATCTATTAATGAGGGAAAATATACGGTGCCCCGCAAAAAAGAAAGACTGTGTTGGCTTTCTCGAAGAAAAAATAAAATTAAAAGCAATGAGATTGTTGTTTTTTTTTAGGGGACTATTTCGATAAATATCCAGCGAGACAGGGGAAACCTTCGGTAACATGACAGAATTATAAAATTTTGAAATATCTTTTAGTCATATGTCGTTTATTCATTTACAAGCAAGACCTGTGGATATACCATAGTATGATAACCTAATTATTAAAAAGTTTTATATATTTACTTAAGAGCTATTGAAAATACTTCAATATATAAAAGGTATAATAAGCTTTATTCAACTCTCTATCACTTCTTTCTTTCGTTTCATCTCTTTATTATGTTTGATTGAAACATTAGCAATTATCGCTTCCGCGTGCTCACTCCCTCTCTCTACGTTTCCCCTACTCTTTCTTTCTTATTATATTTTTCTGTGTAACATGTCGTTTTTCTTCCCTTTATTTCTTTATAATAAAAACGGAATAGCAGATTATTTAGTTGAGGTGACGACACCCATAATAAAAAATAAGAAGTTGGCGGATAAGCAACACCAGATAATCAGGATTTACAATTTTTCATTTCATCTTGGACGATTTAGACGGTCTCATTTTTAACCAGTGGGTGTTGCAAGATGATAACAGTCGTACTTTTAAGGAACATGATTATTATTATATAGATTAAGTGACAATGTTAGCACACACTTATATGGTTTCTTGTAACTAACAATTATAATTCCCTGCACAGAATTATGTCATCAAGTAACGATATTTAATATACAGAATTTACTTTTGTATGATATCAGCTATTCCTATTTAATATGAATATTGGACGATCTCATTTTCAGGGTGTTGCAAGATGATAACGGTCGTACAATTAAGGAACACGAGTATTAATATATATATAGATGTGTTTGTTTGTTTGTGTGGGACGAAAATAATTCTAGCAGGGAATTTAGTAAAAGAAAAATAATTTTTACCTGATGTTTTTATTTAATTTTATTATTTATTTATTTATTTCTCTCTCTCTCTCTCTCTCTCTCTCTCTCTCTCTCTCTCTCTCTCTCTCAACTGCTTTGAGGTCAGATGTTTTACGAGAAGAGCAATTACTTGTTGCCTTGGTAATCGACTCAGGTCCGAAGAGAAAGAAGATTCATTTCTCTTGGAAAATGTCTCCAATAATGAGGAAAACGATTGCGATAGAAAATGTGACTGGCTCTTTTCTCTTTCTCTATCAACCGTGTGTGTGTGTGTCTAGGTGAGGATATGTGTCTCTGGGTATGTGCGTGTATTTGTGTATGTCCGTCTATGTGAAGATGTCTGTCTGTGTGTATAAGCATCTATGTGAGTATGCATCTGTATGCATTTATGTGAGGATGTGTGTGTGTGAGTCTATGTGAGGATGTGTGTACATGCATCTATTTGTGTGTGCGTCTATGTGACGATGTGTGTCTATGCGTGTCTGTGTGTGGTCTATGTGGCGATGTGTGTATGTGTGTACATGCGTCTATGTGGGTCTCTGTGTGTGCGCGCGTCTATGTGAGTATGTGTGAGTTTGTGTACGTGTGTCCTCAAGTCATCATCCTAAGATTTGTCTCTTTATAGCAAATGTGTGTCCCGATTTGAATGAGACAATCTGATCTTTCCTTCGCCGCTGCCGGCTGCCATAATGACCCCCCCCCCCCACACACACACACTATCGACTTTGTCCGTATTCCATTTGCGTGATTTCACTGACTACTTTGCAATGGCTATTATCCCCCGTGTTATTCCACTTGCTCCTTCTTGGACCCAATTCCCAGGTAGTCATGTGATCACCTCACCCCCCCCTTCTCACCCCACCCCCACCCGACCCCACATATGATTAGTTTCCGTGCCGACCGGATGTGCCTGTGCTTCAGCATTCTTAACATGGCCGACTGCCATTTCATTAGTAATTGCTATTGTGCCGCTCCGGATTGTGAATTAAAAGTCCAATCCTTGAACATGGACAGAACATTTAGAGAAGACAGGATATAATTTTGGTTGGATCTGATCAGTGAGAGGGTTAACGGGGGACGTAAAAGAAAAGAAACAGTTTGGGAACTTCTCTTGCTCTTCGAAGTTCCTGGGGATTTTACAAGTGGTCAAATGAACAGAATAAGAATATAAAAAAATCTACAGAGGATCGGGATGGGTATATATATATATATATATATATATATATATATATATATATATGTGTGTGTGTGTGTGTGTGTGTGTGTGTGTGTGTGTGTGCAAATGAGAAAAATGGAAGTGAATCCGACAATTAGGTTGAAAAATAAATGGAAAGAAAATGTTATATATATTTAGTACATAATATGGGTACTATATTTCTAGGTAGACAGTGCTCAATATAATTGATAGAGCATCTATATTTAAGTTGATAGCGTGGAGATGGATTCAACACCTGGTTACTGACAGCTTCACGCCTATTTGATTCGAAGATCGCATAGGTGTGAAAATGTTAGTAAACAGGTGTTGACCCCACGTACACGGTACACTAACTATATATATATATATATATATATATATATATATATATATATATATATATATATCCGTTTCCGTATAAAACAATGGAAAGTCCCCTGGTGCAGACGGACTGCATTCAGAAGTCATCAAGAGAGGAGGTAGTCGACTAACCGAAGTGCTATACACCATCGTGTAAGGATGCCTGGGAAAACTAGAAAGTCCCTGCAGACTGGAAGGATGCCCAACTAGTTACCATTTTCAAGAAGGGAGACAGACAGGCCTGTGGCAACTACCGCGGGATCTCACTTTTGTCCATACCGAGAAAAGCTTTCACCCGCATATTGCTCAACAGACTATCAATCTTAGCGGAGAATCTTTTACCTGAGTCACAGTGTGGGTTCCGTGTAAACCGAGGAACTACAGATATGATTTTTTTTTCCTTGAGACAAATCCAGGAGAAATGCATTAAACAGAATATGCCTCTCTCTCTCTCTCTCTCATATATCTCTATATATATATATATATATATATATATATAAGGCAACAATTAAGACAAACAATACAAACCAGCTAAAACTACATAGGGATGGTGCAGGGTAGCTTTAAACAACGCTACTATAACCATTAAACATCCTTCAAACACGAAAATAAAAGGAACGTGACAGCGCTATCCAACAAAGTATGGCAATATAAAAAAACAATTTAAAATAGAATGGAAAATACTAAACCAATCGAAGCCATACATAAAAAAAATGTTCATTATGCACAACAGAAAAATTCCGTATTCTTCAAGGAATAAACTCCGAACACAATTTCCTAAATAACAAAACAGAAATTTTTAGGGCATGCCCACACCGAAAAAAAATTTTAATATGGAATTGGACTAACCAAAACATCAGACCGCCATAATTAAAAATTCACATATAAATAAACACACACAAACTAAAATAAGAATAAAATTAAAATAAACAAAATAAAAAATAAAAAATAAAGAAATAAAAACGAAAAAATTTAAAATAATCATAAAAACACGAGACCCAATGACGACAAATAGTGATGCCGGTGAATGACGAAAGCAAAATGCAAGAACGAATAACGGATCACGTAAACACGAGCCAAAAGTTTAAAAACTGTCCATTTTTTCAAAAGTTAACGTCTCTGATGACGAATAACACCGAAAAAATGATATTCAGAAACCAATGGTTAGACAGACTTTTCATTTGTATTAGTTAATATGAATAAATATATATATATATATGTGTGTGTGTGTGTGTGTGTGGATTATACTATTTTGAAATCTATGATTATACTATCATTGAAATCTTGCTGTACAATCATACTGTTTGCTCTTGTAGATGCAAACATATATATTCATACTGGAATTTTTATAAATCCCTAAGAAAGCTCAATGTATAATAATCAATAAATTAATTATACACAGAGTAATATTTAACTTTCAAAGAAAGAAAAACTTTATTGATATAATATTTATCTCGACCAGAAACTCAAAACGAATCAAAACAGCTGTCTGAAGAGGTTAGACTGATATTGAGTTCACTCGCACCATAGCGGTGACAGTTTCAAATGTAGTAACCGTATATCTGTAAGTCCGCAAGTTTATTCTTTTCTGAAACTTTGAAAACAAGGTTCACCTTTTATTTCACCCAAAATAAGTTATGAAGTGATTGGAAATATTCCAAAAAAAACAGGTAAAACTTTAATAACTTTTTCGTTAAGTGGTTCAAATGAAAATGTTTGAGATTTTATTGATATTTACTGTCAACATTTCAAACTTAATGAGGGGATACATTTCAAACTGAAATTGATGTGTGTCAAAATGTTATTGACAGAAAAATCTACGTATTGGCCCAACAATAGACCGGAAGTTGATATTGCGAAACTTTTCTGTTACTCTTAAAAAACGAAACCTACTTGAGACATTTTAGGGCAAACGTCTTTGCGCCCAAATATCGTCAATGTCATTATTACATAGAATAAATGTAATTTAGCAACGATATCTGTATGAAAATCTGAGTTAGATTTGCCTCAAAACAGCCCTTGTTATTAGGGTATTTGCCTCTCACCACACTTATGAGGGCGTGACACAAGGACATTTTTATGTGGGCCCACCCACAAACCGAAGCTCATGGGTGGTAGACACAAAAAATGCGTCGATCCCGTCGGCATTCCCCCTCGAGGGGGCGACTCTTGTGCTGGGCAATAAACCCAGCCCTGCCCCTTTAAATCGAAGGGGTAGGTGCTGCCTGGGGGGATAGCCCTCTGGGATCGACGCTGTTAATTTACATTAACAGACACAGGCCCCGAAAGGCCCGTGGATATTATCCTCGTACCCCACTTGTACTAGGTTAGAGGACAAGGCCCTATTAACGTGAGACCACCTACAAGCCGAGACTCATTGGTGGCGGGTTTAAAAATTGCGTCTATCCCCTCGGCATTCCCCCTCAAGGGGGCGCCTCAGGCAGTGGGCAATAAACCCAGCCCTGTCCCTTTAAATCGAGAGGGCAGGTATTGCCTGGGTGGATGGCCCCCTGGGATCGACGCTCGTGATTTTAACCCGGGGGTGGGGGCGGGCGCGTACACCCGACCCCTTGGGGTCTATTAGTGTGTTTAAAATCCTGCTATGTGTCTTATATATCCCCTCCCCTCCCCCGAAGTTTTACAATTTCGTTGGTCTTTCTAATTAAATACATTTCATTACATTAAAACTTAAATACTGACGCCCGGAGAGTGTATATTCTTGCAAGAATATCACAATAAAGATTGTGTCCGTCATCACCGACGTCACAATTCCCTTAGATATTTACGTTAAATTACCTACGATTTTACTTCTATTTGAATCTGTTATTTAAAAAGATTATTGGGCTTATCACACAAACACACTAACACAAGCATATGTATATTCAAATTCATATATGTAACCAAATAGCGGTTTACAGTGAGAACGGAAAGGTTAATTTTTATATTGATCTTTAAAAAAATGATATTAAGTATTTGCTTGGTATTAGGGATGTCACATTGCATCCCATTAATTCTGTCGATGTATCTTAATTAATTCTTATCTCGTCCTGTTCGTCTTTCTAATTTAATCTCTATATTAATACCCGTGTTCCTTAATTTTACGACCGTTACCATCTTGCAATACATTCTGGTTCAAAATGGGACTGTCCAAATCATCCAAGATGAAATGCAAAAATGTACATCCTGATTATCTGGTGTCACTTATCCACCGAATTCTTATTTCGTATGAGTGTCGTCACCTCAACTAAATAATGGACCCGTTTTTATTATAAAGAGAAAAAGGGAAGAAAAATGACATGCTACACAGAGAAATGTAATAAGAAAGATAGAAATTAGTGGAAAGATAGAGAGATGGGATAAGGATGTGGAAGTGATAATGCTAATCTGTTTTAATCGAACATAATAAAAAGATAAAAAGAATGAACGAAAGAAAAAATGAGTGAGAGAGAATTAAATCAAGATTATTATACTTTTTAAATATTGAACTATTTCGCTTTAGCCCTTAAGTAAACATATCAGACGTTGTAATAATTAAATGATCATACTATGGTATATATACAGGTCCTGCTAGTATATTTTATTATATTAATACTTTAATACTTATAATAGTATTTCTGCAATGAATACGGATTATGCGAGTATTTTTGCAGATTCAGTGGGCTATTACTTCTGTCTGTCTGTCTGTCTAGGTGCCGGGTTAGCTCAGTCGGTAGAGCGTTCGGTTAGAAACCACAAGGTTTCTTGTTCGATACCGGCCCTCGCCAACTCAGCGTATGAGTAGCACATGGATCTATGCGGTAAAGTAAGGAGCTGATGGTAGGTGTGGCGTTCCACCTCAGACGCAAAATCAATCTCCTTGGTCTAGTGCTAGTGAAAAGGGGATAGACTCCCTCGCTGATACCGTCTTTAGGCCGCCCCGACGACTTTAATATATATATATATATATATATATATATATATATAAAATCTAGTTTACTATATTTAGAAATAAAGAGTGCTCAATATGCGTGATAGAGCATATTCAGATGTAAGTTAGGATAGCGTAGACACAAATTCAACGGCGCTTAGTCACTGACATTGCCTAGCCTGAGTGATCTTCAGACCAATGTTGTCTAATTGTCTTTAAAAAGTTTTTTTTTTAATATATATAAAATATTCCTCTGAAATAAAAATAATTTGCGGTGACCTCTTCAGCAACAGTTGGTACTCTAAGTCATCGGGGTGGCCTGAAGTCGGTATCAGCCAATCAGCGAGGGAGTCTATCTCCTTTTCACTAGCGCTAGACAAAGGAGATTGTTTTTGAATCTGAGGTGGAGCGCAACACCTACCATCAGCTCCTTCACTCCGAATCGTTTGTTTATCAAAATGAGTACTCCAAACTCCTCAAATCTTTGTCGAATCATTAAGAAATATCAGACGTTTACGATTCCCTTAGTTATTTAAGAAAACGTTTATTCGGAAAAAGATAGTTTGTCGTTTCCATTATAAAACCGACACATCATCATTTGTCATCATTTAAATAACACATCTTTTTGCCAAAATCAAAATCTAACACAAAATAATCATTTTCTTTAATTTCCTTTCTGTTTTCATTCCAACAAAAATGAATAATAAACACCTTGACTCTATTCACCATTAAAAGCAATTTCTATAGACTTAATAAATGATTTTTTAAGTGACCTAAAAAGTGAAATTGTACGAACGTTATCATCTTACAAAAAAAGAGACCGTCCAAATCGTCCAATATAAAATGCAAAAATCCTGATTATCTGGTGACGCTTATCCATCGAATTCTTATTTCTTTTGGGTGTCGTCACCGTAGCTAAATAATGGACCATTCCGTTTTTATCATCAAGAGAGAAAGGGAAGAAAAAGGATATGCTACACAGAAAAAATATAGAAAGAAAGAGAGTAGGGGAAACAGAGAACCAAATAGCTTACTTGTGTTTTGTTTGCACCAGAAATCACAACCGAGTCAAATATTTTCTGATGTCAAAAAGTTTATCTTAAATCGAGAAGAAAATCTTTAGATGAGAATTGTTAACACTTTTTTTGTTCCTTCAATCTGACAATCCTTTAACAGTTTAAAGAATGACACGCGTTAAGAATAAAATTCATTGATTCCATTTGCCTTACCTTATTTTTAACCAATCAAAATACTTTTCGTTTTTTACCATTCGCAAGAGTAGATAGAATAAATCCATTTCTTTTAATGGAGAAACGGAAAGAAAAAGAAATCATTAGAATGATTTTTTTTAATTTGGTGTAAAAACATTAGGACATTTTGGATTATTTGGATTTTTGGACTATTGTCCTCATCTTTATTGTTATATACACAAATTTTCAGCGGATGTGACCTTCTTCAGGTATTTCTCATCGAACTCAGGAGCCTTCACGGAACTTCGAACTGAACCGTTTATTCAATCCAAGGGAGTTAACTAATCTTATTCCGTTAAACATAACCGGGTACAAGTTTTAAGTTATGTTAGGTATTTGGGATAGTATCTTGGTCATAAAATCGCATAGGTGAGAGTAACCAGGTGTTGACTCCATGTCCACGCTACCTTCATTCAAATATAAACGTTGTGTCAATAATATTGAGCACTGTCTGCTGAAAATATAGCACCCATGTTATCAACAAATATATAGATATATATATAAGTAAAGAGAAAGGAAATGAATCCGACAATATTTCGATTTATAAAAATCATCATCAGAGCTTTTTATAATCCGGACTCATCGAGTGAGAAGCATAAAATAATTATTTTCTGCTTCTCACTCGATGAGTGCGGATTAAAAACAAGCTCTGATGATGATTTTTATAAATCGAAATATTGTTCAATATTAGCTATGAAAATGATATAAAATGTATTCATTTTTAACAATATTGTGTGTTTTCATACCTTTCTATCTATCTATCTATCTATCTATATCTATATATATATATATATATATATATATATATATATATATATATATATATATATATGTGTGTGTGTGTGTGTGTGTGTGTGTGTTTTAAGCAGGTATTGTTAAAGCCTACTGAATATTTCTTCTTTATGATCTTTAGGTGTATACTTTCAAGTTATCTAGTAGCTTTTCGTAGATCGGGATCCAGATTGGGAAGAAAATGTCTCATATTTTTTACTCAAGCGCTTTCAACAATTTTACTGGTCGTTCTCATGGGATTGTTAACAAACTAACCTTAGTTAAAATACAATCTTCTAATTGAATAAACAATAAATAAAACCAAACAAGTACTACAACCAGGAATCCCCGAAGGAATCAGCGAAATGGTTGAAAGCGCTTGGATAACTTGCCGCAAAATTACTCTCTCTATATATATATATATATATATATATATATATATAATGGCTGTCAACTCGTGTTCGATTAAGACTATTTCCTGTTTTTTAATGTTTTGATCACCGTAGTTGGGTGCCAATAGCATTTGACACTCTATCCTTGTGTTTTCTCAGATGACCCACTAGGCCAGCCCAGGAGGGACATCGTCTTCCATATAAACTACATGTTGGAACTTCTCCAATTTGAATGTTGCTGGGCTGTAAATTACCCTTTCTAATAGCCCGCTTCAATTTTTGGTGTTTAATTCGGTTGGATTCAAATTTTTCTACAGACAGGTAGATGGTGGCTCTCCAGCTAGGTCTATTACAGGCTAGTTTCTCCCAGCCCTCCACAGCAATAGCAGTGTTTTTCAGGGTTTCCTTGAGGCAGTCCTTAAACCTCAATTTGACACCACTGCTCCAACCCATTAACCTATCCCCGAATATACTACAGACCTTTGACATGGGGGGGGGTAAACTGAAACTTATGGTGAAGCTCCTGTTCTGGTGTTTTGGAGAGTATGGATTATCATTTCATTGCAGCAAAACCTGTTAGGATTAAATAAATTTATTTCAAAATTATTTATGTTTCAAATCTTCCATTCTAATATTGACAATGTTTTAAACTATCCTTTTTAACCAAATATGAGACCCTAACAGGGTCAGACCAAATCAATGTGAAGCAGGGAGTAATAGCAACGGATGGGTGATTCCATATTACCTTTATATTCAGAACTGTAGCCTCACCACTGGGTGCAGTTTAGTATCATACTCAGGACACAAATTGCAGCAGTTACCATGGAAGTTCTTAAATCGAATAATTTCGATACCTTCGTTAAATTTTAAATTTTTAGTTTTAATTGCAAGAAAAAAGAAGCAAACGGTTAGTCGTATAATTAAAAAAAAATGCTTTTCGCTGAGTTAAAGCAAGGCCTAGACTATTTTAATAACATTTTGTTTTTTAATTCAAAATTAACTTCAATTACGTTATAATTAATTTCCACCGAAAGTAATTAAAAAAAAAACTTCCTTGCATAAAATGGCCGTTATGGAAATATTAGTACAAAATTATTTAATTTTGTCGGTTAATTTGATAAATAATTAACCGGATTTTCAACAACAACAAAAAAAGAACTTATTTATTTTACTTAAAACTATCGAAAGTATGCACCCCCTGGGCGCAAGTATTTAAATTTTAATGTAATAAAATATTATATCAACTTAGAAAGACTAAATAAGAACGAATATAGAAGATATTATACATATCTTAATGTTATTTTGATTAATTTCTATATGAAATCAAATATAGGATTGTTTTTAATAAGTTTGAAAATAACATGATATTAGAAATCAGTAACAGCAAATAATTATTTATTAAACTCAGTTTTGTTGAAATCAGTATGCAAATTATTCCCACCATATAAAATGTAAATCAATATTTCTTAGAGATATATAATTTCAGGATTTTAAATACATTGATAATATTAGTAGTTTCGTGAAAAATCTAACTCATCTAGACTTTAATGAAGACATCATTAAAAAATAAAATGCTAATTAAGATTAAATAATGGCTATTTCTTAATCGTTGATAATATAACCTAGATAACTAAGGAAATCGTGACGCCAGTGGTGACGTAGTTTTGGTTACAGTTACATAATCTCCATTATAATAAGAGATGTTTCATTGCTAAGACTATGTATTCTTTATTTCTTGATACATTGTATGTAAATGAATGTTACGTGTACAGAAGTGTTGATATTTATTACCTAACTTTGAACTTTTCAACTATTTTCCTCATTTTACTTGAAATGTGAAGAAAACTGATTTCATATGTTAAATAGACTCCTACATTTTAGATCAGCTGACAATCAAGATGAATATGTTGAATGATTTTACAAGAGGATACATACTTCTATCAATATAGCGTTTAGTCGGTTTCGGGGGCAACAACATTTTTTCTTTGCCGTCTTTCCTTGAAGTCAGACGGCAAACCCTGTCTCAGGTGACACTGCGTTTATATTGTCGTGGCTCGTTTTTGATTGGTTGGTTAGACCAATCAGCATGAGCAGCCAATTATATACATGGACTATTCTCCTCTAGAAACCCTCTTTTTTGTCACGTCCAGTTTCATGCATATTACATTGTGCCAACACCTCACCTAAATCACGAACCGACACACGAAACAAATCGTCGACCCCTTCACTCCCCGAGGTAAGCCTCTTCTCTTACTACACTATTATTACATGAATATGAATGGTGCAATGGAGTATGTATATGGCTAATAAATTGAATTTAGATTTCACTTAAACGTTGTAAAACTTAGAAATCAAATTAGTATGGAATGGGTTAATCAATTTTAGACTTTTCATTTTCCAATTTTTTAATGTTTATAATAAATATAAATTCTTGACGTCTCAGATATCATTTTTCAACGATCAGAAAAGTCATTAATCATTGAACTTTTTGGGTTGTATATAAATTCATGACTACCATTTAGTTTGATTCATGCTGGTATTCGAAGAAAATTATATATATATAAGTTGTGTCATAAAAGTATCGAGATAGAAGCTGTAATTACCAAGATAGAAAGGAACAATGAATGGAACGTTAATTTTTTTCAGAATACAAGGTGTGGCAAAAAGTATAAACCATCTCGATACCTTTTTGACACATCTTGTATATAAAAACAATATACCAAATGTTATGTTATACAAAAACAAAAGTAAAATAAATAGATAAATAAAGGTAATATACTTAATGACTTTGTAATATATGTAAAAAAGAAAACAATTATATACGAAATGACGTTATAATATACAACAATCAAACACTAATATGTCAAAGAACGCTATAATATAGGAAGGTGTATAAAAAGGTTAATCGTCTGAAAAGTTTATATGATGACGTCATAATACTTTAAATAGTTATTTGATAAATATTTGAAATTTACTATTACTAATAGAAATAGATAAAAAGAAACTAGAAAATATAAAGAAATATGAAAGAAAACGACACGTCATGATTTTTGCAGTCTATTTTAATGTATCAATTCTTACTGTATACAAGTACGGAGTAAGTCTGCGTGGCTGTTACGTATCCCTGGGCCAATATATAAGGATTTATGATCTATTCATAAAATACACAGAGCGAATCTGGAAAGGAGGCGGCCTAATAACATGTCAGGTCTCCCGGTGGAACAGATATGATGTTGCGAAACCCGAAATCTGTAAGGATACTGGTGTAACATCACCAATTGTCCTCCTTTAATGCATGTCAGCAATGTTTTATAAGAATGTCTTTTAAAAATGAGAACACATCTCAAATTCTATTCTCAGAACATTTCAATCTTATTTACAAAACATTATGAATTCTTTTGAAAACCCAGCTATTGTGCCTCATACACGGTGGTAATATAAAAACATATATCTAAAGAAGATGGGCTATCTCCCTTGGTCGATATACCCCATTACAAACCAACCAATCATTGGTCTGCAATTTTTGGCGCCAGAAATATAAAGATTAGTATCTCCCTCTTTTCCAATCAATCCTCGAAGAAGGCGAACGTCAAATTGTTGCTGTTACAATATCAGCAGAGAAAACGAGGAGAGCCATTTGTGAGGAGGAAAACTTTAACATAACCATTTACCAAGGACTTCAGTTAAGTGGATTACTATTATCATATTTCAATAATGCAACATAGCCGCAAACAGAACAATTTGTTTGCAATTAAAATTATTGACAAATTGCATTTTCTTTTATAAGAAATATTATATAACATTCTTGGAAACTCCAAGTTGTTCCACGTGCTTCTTGTTATGAACTTATGTTACTCCATAACAATCATATGTTGCGGCCGGAATCAGCATAGAAATTCTAAAGGTTTATTCTAAAGATTTAATTCATAATAATCAATTAAAATATTTTATTTGCCACTCAAGAAAAGAATACACATAAAAAATTGAATTACGTTAAAATTGAGAGACAGACAGACAGACAGACAGTATATATGTCAATTTCTTGTTTCCATTTCCTTGTAGCTCTTAAAATCCAAAATAAATCTAAACAGCTAATTTATATTTTTATCACTCATTTGAACTCTTTTTCAAGAAAATAAAAAAATAAGAAAAGAATACAAGTAAACATTTAATCACGTTAAGATTAAGATAGATAGATAGACAGACAGAATATATTATTCTAAACAGCTGATTTATATTGAGTTCTGTGCAATGTATCTAAAGTTATTAATTTTGAACCTTCTTCTGTCATGTTTTTGTTCCCTTTTGCAATCAAGTTATGTGTCAAGCTGATCCTGATTGGACAGGGAGTCATTACTGAATCAAAATTCATGAAACGGGGGAAAAACATGAACAAAAAATATGTCTTCATAAAAATGTTCGTTTTTCTCTGAATTTTGAGATGAGGCTTGATGATTAATATTATTTGTATTATTCGGACTGTTGTCCTCATCTTCATTGTTATTTGTACAACGTTTCGGTCGGTTTTTCCTCCGATTGAACACATAGCGTAGTGGATAAAGGAGTTAGGTTAAGACAGTTCTAAGTGACAGTTATCTCTAGACTGCAGGTTCAATCCTGGCCAGGGGCAGCAGTAACAAAGAATAATAATTAACACAGCTTAACACCTGCACCCCAGCTATGGCTAGCGAAATGAGAACAGGAAACCCCTGTGCACTGAATAAAGGGTTAGGTTCAAAGTTCCGTGATGGCTACCAATTACGACAAGAAGGTTCCCCGAGTCTGACAAGAAATACCTGAAGAAGGCTGGAGGGCACATCGGCCGAAACGTTGTACAGATAACAGTGAAGATGAGGACAATAGTCTGAATAATACAAATAATACTAAACTACAATGTAAATTAAGTCGTCGGGGCGGCCTAAAGTCGGTATCAGCCAGTCAGCGAGGGAGTCTATTCCCTTTTCAATAGCGCTAGACCAAGGAGATTGTTTTGGCGTCTGAGGTGGAGCGTCATACCTAACATCAGCTCCTTACTTTACCGCACAGATCCCTGTGCTACTCATACGCTGAGTTGGCGAGGACCGGTATCGAACTAGGAACCTTTGTGGTTTCTAGCCGAACGCTCTACCGACTGAGCTAACCCTACTTATTCTAAATAAACAGATATAATGTTTCAAAACTTTTGCAATAATTATTTAGCATACAGTAGAAAAAATTTAAAGCGAAGATGATAAGAAACAAAATAAGAGAAACCGCCGATGTTGTATTTGAAAATTCAATCGATGGAACTTTTCTTGGAAAGGAAAATTTTTTATTTAATTAAAAGATAATTCCTCACAGATATTTGAAGTTTGATCATTCGTCAAATAGGTGTTAACACACACACACATATATATATATATATATATATATATATATAATAAGGAAGTAAAGGGGGCAGTCTATTTTTGGTATCAGCCAAACAGCGAGGGAGTCGATCCCCTTTTAGCAAGCGCTAGACCAGGGAGATTGTTTTTGATGAGTGCCACACCTACCGTCAGCTCCCCACTTTACTGCACAGATCAGATTAACCAATTTGTGCTACTCATATGCTGAGGTGTCGGGTGTATGTCTTTATATATATATATATATATACAATACTGATATCAGTATTAATAATATAGCTTGTTATATTTATGAGTACAGAGTAACTCAGTATCATTGATACAACACACACACACACACACACACATATATATATATATATATATTATATAAGAGAGAGTTTTATAATTTGCTTGAAGCATTGTGTATATATTGGTTTGGAAGTTGATTTTGAAAGCTATCACAATGCAGGTGTAAAGAAAAAATAATAAGGTAACAATGGTGTTGTTTGTTAACCTGTAATTTATTCTTGATATTCGAGATAAAATCTTTTTTTCGGGAGAACACTGGAACTGAAGTGTTGAAGTCTTGCAATGGCATTTTTAGTTAAATGAAATTTTTGTTTTTGAAAATGTTACAGATGGTATTTCATTTATAACTGTATTCTCGTGTTGCATCTTTATGTGAATGCACTTTTTTGTTTGTACGTGTGCGTATGTTGTGTAAACGTGTGACGTTATGACCGTATCACGCGCGTGTGTGCGTATGAAAGAGCGTATTTGTGTTTGGTAGCCATGGTGATGTATAATATTTCGTGTTGGATGTAATATAAATCATTTAATCATTTCTTATTATAATAATGATAATTATTTACTTATTTATATTTAATTCAATATATTTCATGTATATATATATATATATATATATATATATATATATATATATATATATATATAGGTAGGTGTGTGTTGTGATAAGTTAGCGAATACAAAGTGAACTGAGCTTTGAAACTGACAGTTCCAAAGAAAAATACCTTATAGAAATATGTAAACCACACAAAACAAATGTTAATACCACCCACATAAATACAAATATACAGTAGGACAACATGAGTACGTACAGAGAGAGAGAGAGAGAGAGAGAGAGAGAGAGAGAGAGAGAAGAGAGAGAAGAGAGGGGGAGAGGGAGGGAGAGAAGAGAGAGAGAGAGAAACAGAACAACACGACTCCATGCAGATACACACACCTAGCCGCACCGATTAGCTTTAAAATATATCGTTGTTTGGGGGATAACTACATTCTTACACACATTGCCTCCACTTTATACCCAAGGATATATATATCTGTGTGTGTGTGTGTGTGTGTGTGTGTGTGTGTGTGTTATGCATCCGAGGTAAATTTGAAAAAAGAAAAGAATACTTTTCACGTTTAAGTCTTTCCTGGAAGCATTGCTAATTAAGTCGAAGTTGGCGACGTTTTTATAGATTTTCGTGGGGTTTTTTTTTTGTTGTTGTCTTTGTTCTGTTGCGTTATTTGCTGCACGAGTTCAGCACGAGCCAAAGATCTTCCTTTTTGGAAACAGAATGAAGAATCGAAGAAGAGAATTATTTAGTTTTCAGAACAAAGAGAAAAGGAATCTCGAGAAGAAAAAAAAAAAAGAAAAAAGAAAAGAGAGTCTAAAAGTATCCGTGTAAATCATTTTGGGCAAGAAGAGAGGCGTGGGTGGGCGGAGGGGTGTTTGCGTGTTAAGGGCGGGCGGGTTGAATTTTGCTGCCAAAAATGGAGACACCAATCAACTTTGGTGAATACTTGAGGTGGAGTGCTGTGTCTGATGGACGGGCTCTTGATTTGGAAGGGGGGCAAGCGAAATGTCTTCTTCACTTAGCACTCTCCATCGTCACTTGGCGGTGTGGGGTGGGGTGGTGTTTGGCGGGAGGACGACGTTGAAAATGGCTTGGCATCATCGTCATTGCGTCTACATTGGCCGGACTTTGAGGATTTTTTTCTAAAACAACGACTATTGGTGTGCAGATAGGAAGGACCCTTCAGGTGCTTGTCAGAGAGTGAAGTGAGCAATTTAGTCAAACAAAAGGGAAGTGAGTTCGAATCTCAATTTGCTCTAAAAAAAAAACGAAAAAAAAAAAAAAAAAAAAAAAAAAACAAAAAAAACAAAAAAACGGTGTATGTAAGCATATTAATGAAAAGGGCTTAAATATCAGTCATATTAACAGTTATAGATCTATTTCCACCCATATTAAATCTGTTTTTTATTGAAAGGAATGGAATGCTGTGGATTTAATTATATATATATATATTATATATAATATATACTTCTTATTTGCTTCTACTTAGGCATTGAGCACTTTTTACTTATTAGCTTTAGTTTCCTGGCGGTTTGTTTGAATATATATAAATTGTTTTTTCCCAAAATATTGTACCATAGATTATTTTGGTTAGTACGATATCTCTGGTCTTTCTTTCTTTTTTCCAAAAAAAACTTTTTCTCCCCGGGTGATGTTTTGTAGTATATTTTTACAATCAATTTATTTGCTGGGTTTTTTCTCACCGCGATTTACCAACATGTTTGGTTTTATAATTATATATATATATATATATATATATATATATATATATATATATATATATATATATATATATAGAGAAGAGAGAGAGAGAAAGAGAGAGACAGAGGGTGGAGGGAGAAGAGAGAGAGAGAGAGCGAGAGCAGGAGGTTACTTAATAATACATAGATGCATATATATTTGGATTATTCGTCTATTCTTGGTTCTATTGTTCTCATCTTTCGTGCGATGTGCCCTCCGGCTTTCTTCAAATTTTACTTATCGAACCTCAACCTTCTCTTCAAATTCGTGATCTTTTTGTTAATTGGAGCCTTCACGGAACTTCGAACCTAACCTTTATTCAATCCACGGTATATTTGCTTTAATCACCCGGACAAAACTACAAGAGCCCTTATACATTTATAGACAGACGGACAGAGGCTGTCTTGGTTGTAACCTCTCTCTAGAGCTAGGATCATTAATTTTAAAACATCTCGATACATGCGATTGTACCAGGTAAGTATACACACACCCACACCACACACAACACACACAACATAATATATATATATATATATATATAATATAATATATATATATATATTAAATTCGGCTGGAGCGAATGATGATGTGGCCATAGAGATTTTAAATAAAACTCCATTTATGTATTTTTTTCATATTCATTTTTTGTATAAAAATAATCATTCAGAAATAAGTTAGATTTAGAAGACTAGATGACGGCCAGACAAATTTGCGGAGGCAGTAAAGCAGAAATTAAGCTACAAGTTTCTAATCTCTAATTCTCGGTGATATATATATATAATATATATATATATATTATATATATATATATTATATATATATCTCACGAGAGAAACTCTCTGAAGTAATACCTCTTCGTACTCTCATGTATATAACCCACGATGAGGTATATAACATATGTAACACAATAGAAGGAGAGAGATATAAAGGGGGAGACAGAAATGTAACAGTGAGATGTGGGGAAAATAAAAATCTCATGTGAAAAAGAAGTGGCCTTGTGTTTTATTACTAAAAACTCTAAATGGCACAAGCTAATATGTCCTCGAGCACCCCAAGTTGGTTTCAAGACTCTAAAATAAAGAATTGTCAGCCAACTCAGCATCGGGCCCAGCAACCGCGGATGAGCCTCTCACGTAGCACTGAAATGAGATCAGTATAAACTATTAATTTTACTATCAACACGTCATCACTCCATTCTGGCATGAGAGCCATAATCGTTTACATTTCTTCCCCCCTCCTTTCTCTCCTTTCCCCCCCTCTCTCTCTCTCTCTCTGTCATAATGTTCTTCCCTAATCTTCATCCTTAGCATTTTCTTCTACCTTTTATTTTTTCTCTTTTTATTTCTTCTTCTCTTCTCTACTTCTGTTTTTTTATTTTTCATACAATTCTTTATTTGATTCTGTAATTCTCATACTGCTCTTCTCTCTTTTCTCTTCTCGTATTTCTCGTACTATTCTCCTTCTTTCCCTTTCTCATATATCTTCTCGACGTTTATTCTTTATCACTCTTTGCTATTTCTCTACCTTCTTTCCTTTCTTTTCATATATTTCTCCATACTGTTTGTTTCTTATTTTTCCTTCTGATATTTCTCGTAGCTCTTCTTTTTTCCTTCTTTTTTTTCTTTTATGTATTGTTCATACTATTCTCTTTTCTTTCTCTTTTCTCGTATTCCCAATCCTGTTGTTTCTTTCTTTCATTTCCCCCTTCTTTCTTTTTTCTTTCTTCTTATTTTCCCCTTTCTTTTTCTTCTTTTATCCCCTTTCTTTTTCTTTCTTTATTTTCCATTTCTTTCTTTTCTTTCTTTTATTTTCCCCTTCTTCTTTTTTCTTTCTTTATTTCCATTTTCTTTTTTCTTTACCTTTATTTATCCATTTTCTTTCCTTCTCACTGACTTTTTTCAGCGCTTCCTCACCAATTTTTTCTTCTCGTTATATTTTGGTCACACACTCGGCGTAATCCCAACACAGCTAATGGCCATCTGCCCCCCCCATCCATTGCCGCTCAACTCTCCCCCCCTCATTTCTTGATAAATGACAGTGCAATCGAGTGTGGCAGCTGAAAACTGAACCCTTTTGCACGAAAAGTCCTTCCCTGGTGGAATACTGTTTTTCCCCCGCTAAATTGATCCCCCAAACCCCGGGCGAGTATATTCACCCCCCCCACCTCGGGTGGATATTATAACCCCCCCACCCATTCCATTGTTTCAAAACTTTTTTTTCGGATCATCACGGCAATCAAAAACACGATAACTAGAAATTTTTTTCAGCCTTTTCTGCTGAACTGCTTAGTATACGCCGACTGTACCTCTGCAGAGGGATAAGACCCCCAATGGGGGCCACATGTTTAAGGATTCGAACTCTGGTGGCTGAACAGTCCATGACATACAACACTCCACTTTGGCCCTTAGCAAGCCCCAACACCATTTTTATCATCATATATTTACTAGAAGGCGGTGGATGAGGGGGTTTCATGTCCTGTGTATTGACGTTAAAACTCTATCTGATGATGAACACACTAGGAATGTAGAGAACCACTTCATCACTATTACTCTCAGGATCACTAACCCCAAGTGGTAGTACCTGTTAAGGTCCTATCTATAGGTTCAATAGAAAAAAATGAGTTTAAAAAATCGGAGTAAAAATAATTGAGTACTCAAGAATGATTTAAATAAAACTTCTTCGGCATAAAATAAACCAACAAGGGTTGACATACCATTAAATCCATCCCAATCAACCAACTAGTTTCAGATTTCAAAGTTTTTGAATAGGTTCAAAGAACTGATATATTTACAAAAGAAACACCGAAAAAATGAACCAAAATATGGGTATCTATGCGTTAGGTAGGGTTTTCACTTTAAATGTTTACTTACAATGTATTTTATTCTTGAATAAAATAAATTGACAACTTTTTCTGGATTGGAATATAAGATTTTAAAGCAATTTCATATGTAAATGCCATCAAATCGAGGATTTTGGAGGGGGCTTTATATTAGACGATATTTAAAACCCAAATGCTCAAAAGTTGGTTCCAAATTAGAAATTTACTTTTTGCTGTCAGTACTTAAAATATTGGTTGGCAACCTTCCGTCTATTTAAGACGATGGCGTAGTATCCATTTTAAATTTTTTTTTTTGTTCACCTACAGCCACGTGTGTCTGAACAGACCGATCCTTGAATGGCAGTCTCTGGGTACAGTGATTGCAAACAAAAGGTGATGCTTTCTTGTGGTGTGGGGGTGCTGTTGTATCTCCTTCTTTTTGGCTCTCTTTTTCTGTGGCAGCTTTTTTTCCTCTCTTTTCACTCCTTTTCGTTCCCTTGTCTGACAAGGAGTCGCTAGGTAGCACGGTCTTCTGCACAAGCTCCCATGTGTTTATGTCGATGTGGCATGTCTTCATGTCTCTCTGCAGACATCTTTGAAGCGTAGGCGTGGTCTTCCTACCGGTCGGGTGCCCTCCACTAGTCCACCATACAGTAGGTCTTTGGATGCGGCCTTTGCCATCCTCCTGACATGGTCAAGCCAATGCAGGCGTCTCTCGCGCGGTTTATGGCGGGTATGCTGTTTTATGTTTGCTCGTTCCAAGCACTTCTGTGTTTTCTTATCATATTAATACCCAACTTTCCTGGTTGAATCATTTGATATTTAAAAAAAAGTTGAAAATCGACCTCCCCTACTATGTGTGTCTAAATAAGAAATGTGTTCTAACATTGGAATATGTTTTTTGAACAGTTAGTATCATAGGCACATCAGCGTTAAATAACCACGTATGCCCGCGGATGGCACATGGATGACACCAACTGAAGAACGGTTTACTTTTTAATCCTAACTATTAAATTAAATATCTAATTTAGTCATTTGTTTCTGATATGATTGAATCTCGTGTTGGGCGACGGTATGAACAGAGTTGAACAGACCTTTTATATCATTTGAAGGAACGAATGTTTCAAATTCTGCATGAGTATGTTTGCCTTTTCCTGTGCGCTAATGCCCCCCCCCACCGAAAAACAATCCCGTCATATGGCTAAAATAATAAGACAGGTTTTGTTTTCTAACCTTGGAGGTGTTGGAATCTGTATACTAGGCTCGGTACCCCGGCGAGCCTCCAACAGAATTAATGAGGTACACAAATAAAATTATAAGGAAAAGGCACACATACAAGTTACCATGTTTATTACACTAGTAGCGGCTACCCGGCGTCGCCTGGGTAGAGGGGGATTTTTTTAAAGTTAGTCCCCCAAATCCATTATTACTGCATCATGAGTTGAATCCTCGTGGGTTGCCCCAGTTAAATCTGTATGTATAAAAATAGACCTTGAATTGATCCAGCTACTCTGAAAATAAATGTTAATGCTCTACTATCTAAAATATTAAATGAAAAAAAATCCATGCTGTTAAATTTCATTTTTTAATCATCTTCACAAATATAAATCAAATCTCTATATTTATGCTCAAAAACCCAAGTCGGGATATTTAATGTGTATATATATTTTACTTTGACGTTAATTCTTTTATTTTCGAAGTTCCTCCGGACATACATATACACACAAACTGCCCTTTATATATGGATAGATGGAACCAATAAAAACAATGTTGCACAAAAATACCAAGTTGTACTCACAGTTCTAATTCTCCCTCACAGAGGAGGTCTTCTCTGAACTGAGGAGATTTTGTCTGTAGTCCCTTAACGGCTGCCATCAGGAGCCTTGAGCTAAGAGCTCCACTTCGGTAGCCTCACTCAAGTTGAAATGGATGAATCCTTACCCGCTCGTTACGGGGTTTAATCATTTAACTTCTACCTTCTGACACAGGAAAGTCTCACTAAACCCACGTGAACCAAAGGTTTAGAAGAAAGAAGACGCTGAGTTCAAAACCTGCAAGTGGAACCCTTGAGGCAATCCGACGTTTTCTTTAGTTTCGTTGTGGTAACTCCTTCTCTTTCTTGGAAGGTGTCTAGAGATGAGATCAGCTGCCTGCATTTGAATCTGTCGGTCCTTATATAGAATATTGCCTTCCCTTAGTGGGAAGCGCGTGGTGTAATGGTTAAAGTCATGGAAAATAGACTCGTCGCTCCGATTTCAAATTCCTGGAGGTGGGTAATTGGATCATTCACTTAGCGCTAATACCCTTGGGAAATTTATGAATCCTACTCTCCCTCCAGCTATGGATAAATAGTAGGGCAGACTGGGCTCTTTTAACCTTGATTAGACAACCAGTCTAGGAGGGGAAAAACTTCAAAGGAGTATTCAAACCTGTCGAACTCCACTTAAGAAATTGACCTTGTGTCACACCCTGCTCGTTCGGAGGGGTTGGTAAATATATATATAGAGAATATTACCGAGGCTTGTGACGTTATGTGGTCTTTTCGTCTTATGTGTGTGGTCGTTACTTGTTGCGTAAAAACGTCCCTTCAACTACGTCCGTGGCAACCTGCGTCGATTTAAAAACAAATCTTCAGCTTGTCAGCAAATGTTTATTTTAGACGTGACAAATCTAGTAGTAATCGTTGACACAAAGAGAGATTGAAAAGAATGTTACAATAACAGAATCGCTTTAAATTAGATATGCTAAGCCGGTGAACCTCACACTCAGCTTGGAAGAAAGAATTTTTTTTCTTCTATAGGATCATTCAGCCGGCGTCGCGTGTCTCCTCAATTAGCTGTTCGGGGTCTGGGTTCGATCCTTCTACCCCCCTTCGACTATTCACCCCCTTTTTATAATTTACCGATAATCAGGTGATTATTTTTTTTACGTCAATATTTTAATTTCATTGTATATTATCAAATTACTACACTGGATTCTTAGCCAAACAATCCGACATTCCTCTGGCCAGGGTTTTTAATTCACCTGAAAATATTCAACCCCAACAATTCTCTGATGGAATTTTCAACAAAGATTTTAAACAAACGCATTCCATATCAATTCTTTCTTTCAAAAATATTCTTTCCTTCTTCACTTATTTTATTTTTTAATAAAACGTATCCTTTTTTCGAACCTTAATTTTCCAAGGCCCCTGTAATAACATAACACTTTTCTCTTGTACGGTGTCTTGAGATGAGATCACCTGCATTTGAATCTGTCAGACTTTTATAGAATATTGCCGAGGCTTGTGCAGAGATCCGGGTGCAAAAGCATTGCAATCGTATAAGATTGACGGAGGCAGAACAGGCTATTATTCTGAGTTTGAGTACGTATCGGATTACTGTTGTCCTAGGCGAAACGAAAATAGCTTTATATTCATTATATCTAAAAAGCTTTTATATACACTTTTTGGTTTTATTTCGGTCAAAACAGGATTAAAAGGCCAAATATATCATTTGTCGAATTGTCTTGTTCATGGATATTATTTCAGAAAATGCGTTCGGGTTTTGGCGTTCTTTTTGGCATATTTTTTTACTTCCGTTATTTTGTGGAAGATTTTTGATACTCTCTCTCTCTCTCTCACTATATATATATATATATATATATTATATATATATATATATATATATATATATATATATATATATATATGTGTGTGTGTGTGTGTGTGTGTGTGTGCACAACCAGCATTTCTTCTATTTTCACAAATCATCCACCATCATCACACAAAATTCCACCGCACGTCCCGATGAAGGTTGCATTAACCGAAAACGTTATAACTTCAATTTTACCCATTTTTGTGTTTTTTATATACTGTCGGATTTAAATCCTATTTCCATTCATCATACATATATATATTAATATATATATATATATTATATATTATATATATATATACGTGACATTTGTTTTGAATTAAAATTAAAAAAGAATATCTAAATATTTTTTTTATTTTTTATTTATTTAATAATGTATTGATTGTTTTTATTTAAAAAAACTGTCGTATTTATTTAAAAATTCATAACAGGTGTTTTGAATTGAAATAAAATACTTTATTTACATTTACTTGTCGATAAAATAAAACTGGGTGGTGGCTTACTTTTAACGCCTTCAAACCACTAAAAAAGTTATTTGTCGATAAAATCGCCTTCAAACCAATAAATATATTTTAAAGAGAGGGTGGTAAATATTTACATTTACTTGTCGAGAAAAAACTTGTGGGGGTAAGATATCGCTTTCATATCACATTAACCTTTCGGGAAAAAATTCTTCAAACAGCTAGGGAATTCAATAGTAGCGCGAGTCGGATTTTCAACAGGCACCGCCTTCGCATTTTTTTTTAAGGGCAGGAGGTCAGGACGCATTTATACGATATGCACCAACTTTTGCTGCAGATGAATCTTCATAGACATAAAAATGCTTACGCATCGACCCAACACACATTACAGTTTTGTCCGAAAAATCACATTCGTTTAGTGCCTATATATTTATTCATCCTCTTCACTCCACAACACACGCCACACTAACAAACACAATTACAAACGTATACACACACACAAATGCACACATGCCTAAACGTTACTTATTTTGGTTCTAAATCACGTTCTTTCTGCTTTATATATTTTTTCATCTTACCTTCTTTACAGACATGTGTACATATACACGCACGCACAGAAATACACACTCCAACCCATACAAGCAAACACACAAATACAAAAGGCTTATACACAGACAGACTCACACACACACAAATATATATATTATATATATTATATATATATATATATATAATATTATAATTAGTATCTTAGAGTCACGTTCTTCTTGCTTGGCCAATGGCCGTTAGCCAAGAAAAAAGAATGAGAAATCCCGAGCAGTAAACCCTGTAAAGCAGTGTTGCGTTTTAAAATTCACAATCTGATGTAGAAGGAAAGTCAATGCTATAATATCTATTTAGTTGAAAAAATATACATTTCGTCTATTTCTATTGTTATTTTTTCAGTTTTTCCATTTCCAATACGTTTCGTCACACACACACATTTATATACATAATTATATGTATATTATATGTAGATAGATAGATAGATAGAGAGAGAGAGATAGAGGGAGTGGGGGGAGATTTCTTTCCTTCTTTTATCTCATTATTTTTACTATTTCAGTATCATCCTATAATATATATATATATATATAATATTATATATATATCCTATTATAATGGAGATTGTGTGTTTTTTCTGTCTGTAACCGAAATAAATCACTACTCAAGTAACAATTCCTTAGTTATTGACGTCACATTTACCATGCTATTATTTTAATTTTAACCTCAATTATTAATAAAATTGTTTTACATTATCAATACTGTTAACCATATCTACATATTCATAACATGCTATTATATTATATATACAACAAAATAGCAGTTTACAGTGTGAATGGGAAGGCTAATTTGCATATTGAATTTTAAAATGTTATTTAAATAAATATATGCTTAGTATTATTTGATTTCTAACTTAATGAATATAAACAAAAATCTCTTCAATTAATCTGAAAATAAATCCATTAACAAGAAAAAATAACTGTCATTTTATTCTTTACTTCCTATTTTAACTAAATACTTAAATTAGAAAAATAACAATGAAAGACGGGAGTGAAGGAAAGAGTAAGTTTCAGTTGTCTATTTTTCAATTTTTACTCCCTCTGTTTCAAATCTTTTTATCTGCATTCTTATTTAGTTTCATTAGCCTTTCTGATTTAATACGATATTCTATTACATTAAAACTTAAATACTTGTACCTGGAGGGTGCATATATTTGCTAGTATATATAAACTTTGTTCTTGTGAACGTTGTTTTTTTTTTGGTCTTTAGAAGCATTGGAATATATATATAATATATATATATATATATATATATATATATATATATATGGGAGTAAATATGGAAACAAATCCGACACTATAAAGAAATTTGAAAAAAAACAGTGTTCCAAAAAATAAGATAAATTTATTTATCGACGCTTAAACGTTTCGCTTTCTTTAAACCTTCATCGGGATGCATTATGGGGTGAAGAAATTGATGGATGTTTTATAGATGACAGGAGATAAAAAAATCTTTACAAAAAAAAAAAAAAATTTATAAAGATTTTTTTATCTCCTGTCATCTATGAAACATCCATCAATTTCTCTTCCCCCTTAATACATCCTGATGAAGGTTTAAAGAAACCGAAACGTTTAAGCGTCGATAAATAAATTCATCTCATTTTTGGAACACTTGTTTTTTCAAAAATTTCTTATATATATATATATATATATATATATATATATTATATATATCTCAAACCATTTTAAAATTCACCTTTCTTATCAATCCCTCTACATCATTATTATTCGACCTCATCTCTATAATTTCTCTTGTATCGTTAAATTCTCTACTTATTCTCCTCTCCCCGCTACTCCTATTCGTATGTGCTACTTTTCCTTCTTTATTTCTTCCCCCTTTCAACTGCTTCTCTCTCTCTCTCTCTCCTTTGAAATTAATTCTCGCCCACTTCTTTTCTTTTCTCATATAAATCTCGATGTATTTCTCTTTAATAAAAACACAACTCACTCACACACACATAATTACCATATATAGACAAGTTAAACCTAATGAGTCAGACATACCTACTATTAATTTCGCTTAATTGCTCATCAGGGCAAGAATCAAAGTCAGATTCTTGACCTGATGAGCTACTAAGTGAAACTATTAGTAGGTATGTCTTACTCATTAGGTTTAAATTCATTATTTGCTCTACTTAGGTATCGAGCACTTTTCACATTTTATCTTTAGACAATCCAAGTTGTTTATATATATTTTTCTTTTCTTCTTTTGGCCAAGTGTTATAGTGTTAATACATTATTTTCGGTTGGTGCGACCCTCTGGGTCTTTTTTTTCATTTTTCCCCATCGACAATTCCTAGCAACAGCTCCAGACTTTCAGGAATCTTTTGAGGAAGAGATCTTTATCTCGAAATATTAATAATAAATCAAAGGTAAATAAACAATATCATAGTTTTTCTTTACACTTGCATTGTGATCGTCTTCAAAACCAACCACCAAACCAATAATATATATATTATATATATATATATATATATATATATATATATACATACACAATTTGGGACATAGAAGTATCGAGGTTTAAGCTGTATTTACCAAAATAGAAATGAACAATGAATGAAACGTTAATTTTTTCAAAATACAAGGAGTGTCATAAAAGTGCTGAGTTTGAAGTTGTGTTTACCAAGATGGAAATCAACAATGACGGAACGTTAATTTTTTCAGAATACAAGGTGTGACAATAAGTACAAAAATCTCGATACTTTTTTGACACGTATATATATATATATATATATATATATATATATATATATTATATATATATATGATGTTTTTGCCAATATCATCCTTACGTATAGTTGTTTAGATTCATACAGCTCTGTTTTAAGTTAGTCGTTTTTTTATATGGCAACAAAAGCAGAAACCAACGCTGAATAATTTATTGTTGTACTTATTTTTTTTCTTTAAATGGAAGAGCATAAAATGTGAATGAAGACAGGTAAGAAAAGGGTTAAGTAGTTTCTATAACAAAAACCAAAAAACGAAGATTTTGTCTTTTATAAAAACAACAAAAACATTATTTTAACACATACGTTATGCAAAAAGGGGGAAAATCACCTAATCAATCATCGATATTTACGGAGAAAAATTTCTCTTTCAAATTCGAAATGGTTTTTCGAAATATTCCGATCAATAAAAACGTTAATTATTTTTTAATGCTTGTGTGGGTGTGGGCGTTTATTTTGAATATTAGTATTTTCAAAATATCTGTGCAGAATATTTTCATGAATAGTAGAAGAGGAACGGTCGCGGGATAATTAAAACCACTTAGATATATGTTTCGCTCCCGGCTAGAGGTAGCTGTTTTAAAAAAAGTTGAGCCTCACTGATGAGACGTAAACGTCGAAACACGTGTCTATGGATGACAGATATATATATATGCTCCCAATTTTCTTGACAGAGACACTATAGGGAAGACATTAGTTGAAATTTCAGTTTAGCGTAAGCATTTACTCTCCTGTTGTTTACAGACTTGAGTTCTCTGGTGATTGTAAAAACATACATCCCATAAGTATGTATCAATTAATTGTTCGCCCCAGACTGACAGTCGCTGAAGACCGTAAGGGCAAGGAACTTGGCAGATGAAAATTCTGTCGGGTTTCGCTCCCGGCTAGAGATAGCTGTTAAAAATGTCGAGCAGCACTGATGAGATATAAACGTCGAAACACGTGTCTGTGGATGACTGATATGTGTGTGCTTTGTGTGTGTAACGTAATCCAAATTCTCTCTCTACGCTCAAGAGAAACTAACATTATATAACGAGTAGGTAGTCAAGAGATACATAGAGGGGGAGAAAGTGATAGATAGAGAGTAAAGTAAGAGATTGCTCGGTTATTGACTTAATTGCAAATTTCGACTAATTAGAACCAATTGAAACTACTTTTTTCAAACATAATTCAATCCTAAAAGTAAGGAATAATTTAGTATAACTTTCTTGTCATTAAACTAAACAGTAAAAAGCCTTTAGGAACCAAAAGTTGATTAACTCAGTTTTAGTATAATATAATATAGATATAAAGTGTTATTATTATGGGTCCAACGGAGAGAAATTAGATATTTTATTAAAAAAAGGTCAGCCAAATGGATTATGTTTTTAAAATATTTTTTTTTATTTCACATTAGCAACACGTGTTTCAGATCTTCTTGTATCTTCTTTAGGCTTCGATTAACCCAATTCTGAGTCAGTATATAGATATATCTATATTTATATACAGCAAGCTTTTTTTTGTTTTCATCGTTTTTGAAGATTGTAGTTTAAGTCGTTTACAGGGGTGCATGTTTGTTTGGGGACATTTTTGATATTTGTGTGTGTGTGTTAGTGTTTTTCGTTGTTTTGTTTTTGAGTGTCTATGTGTGTGTGTATGTACACACTTTTATTTGTATTCTATTAATATGTGCATGTGAGTGAATGTGTGTGTAGAGTTGTTTTTCTGTCTTGCCGTGTGTGTGTGTGTGTGTGTGTGTATTTTTGTCGGTTTTCTATTTGTGTGTGCGAATGTTCCTGTTTATGGTTGTGTTTTGTTGTGGTGGGCTGTTTTTTTTTTTTTAAGATTTTTTTTTCTTTTTTCTTTAACTAAAAATAATGTGTAGACACGCATACACACGTACACATACATCACATGTATGTTCAAAAATCTTGTGACTCTAAATTGTTTTAATAATAATAATAATTTTCTATTTCAGTTGGTTGACCCGAGCTCTTAGAGTTTGGAAGAGAGGGACACATGAATGTATACATTCTGACAAGAGCTAGGAGTATTTCTCTGAATTTTTTTTTAGATGAAGCTTGATAATTAGTATTATTTGGATTATTCGGACAATTGTCCTCATCTTCACTGTTATCTGTACAACGTTACAAGAAGGCTCCCGATTACGACTAAAAGGTTCAAGAGTTTGAAAAGAAGGTTCCCGAGTTCGACAAGAAATACCTGAAGAAGACCGGAGGGCACACTGGCCGAAACGATGTACATATAACAATGAAGATGAGGACAATAGTCCGAATAATTCAAATAATTATAAAAGCTAGGAGGTTGTGCAACAGGACCCCACTGCACTATTCTTATTACTTTTGCAGTTTTATTTCTATTCTCATTACTTTTTGGTAGAGGTGTTCAGATTTTTCGGACCTCCCTGTAGCTACACACACACACACACACACACACACACACATTCGCGCACAGTCACACACAACTAAACTAAGCGAAGTGAGTTGAAATGCGTCCAATATCGTGAAGAACTGGCCAGGGCGTAGTTTCCCAATGAGTCTGTCATAGCCTTGACATGTCGCCCATTTCATTTCAGTTGGCAAGATTAATTACTTACCGTTGATCATCTTATCTCTGCAACAATCTCGAAAGCAAATCGTCCACCGATGAGGGGGAGGGGGAGAAGAAGGAGGAGGGGGAGAGAGAATGATTGACACCAGTCTCTATAAGGACTAACAAGTTTCGGTTGTTAACGTTTCACCAACACTATAATCATCATCAGGTTGATCTACTGTTATTATAACATTTTGGAATACCAAGATCAATGGGCCCATAACCTGTTACAATTTTTGTGGCCATTTTTAGACTTCAAGTGAGAGCACTTTACAGTGGAGATCCCTTGTTTTAAGCAGAGGCTGATATTTAGTGAAGAACCCTTTGGTTGTTTCTTGGTGTCCTTTAGTGTTGGGTAAAATCCTTTGGTTGTTCCTTGGTGTCCCTTAGTGTTAGGTAAAATCCTTTGGTTCTTCCTTGGTGTCTGTAATGGGCATGGCCGATCCCCCCAACGTAAGAGGCAAAGAATCGCTTGTGCCGTGCACGAGAGACTCGGTTGGGACGAGACCGAATTTGCATAAAGGGTAGCCGCGCCATTATAAAAACGGACGGTCGCTGACACTGCGGGAGACAGCAACAACGCAAGTAACTGCGAGAGAGGCGAAATTTGGCTACTACTGTGTTTTGGGAAAATAAGAAAGAAGTGAGGAACGCGGTTGCTGTGAGGGCAGTTTGCTAAACCAAACTTGTTAATTAAACAGTCCCTAGAAGAAGAAAAAAACTTTTTTCAGTGTTCCTTAGTGTTGGTTAGAATCCTTTGGTTGAGTAAAGTCCTTGGTTGCAGGTCCGTTAGCCAATGTCGAATACTCTGCACCAATCTTGAAAGCAAATAATGATTTCCGAAGAGGAGGGGGAGGGAGAGGAAAAGGGGGAGGAAGAGGAGGAGGAGGAGAGAATGATTGACATCAGTCTCTGTAATGACTAAGAAGTTTCGGTTGTTAACGTTTCCCCAACACTATAATCAGCATCATCATCAGGTTGATCTACTGTTATTATAACCTTTTGGATACCAAGATCAAATGCATCCAATTAGTCACACTACATGCGTACGATCCTTGTTAGATTACAGTGTCAGTTAATAAATATGTTGTCATCTCTTGGTACAAATGCAGAATAGCACGCAAGAGATAATATCATCAGAATCGGATTTTACATATAAATTGCATTAGATTACGAAAACTCCCGAAATAGCCTCACCCTGTCTCAAAGGTTTCGGTTATTTCCGTGAAATGTAATCATATGTAAGGCTTTTTATATGTAATCTAATAATATTATCTCTTGCGCACTATTCTGCATTAGGGCCCAAAGATCAAAAGGATCCAACTAGTCACACAAAATTCGTACGATCCTTGTTTGTTTACAGTGTCAGTAAATATCCCTGTATTTGTTTTCAAATCTCTTGTTCTTTCGGCGACATTTTCTTTATTCCTTCTCCCTCTCTCTCTTCCACCCTTACGGTCACGTTGAAAGCACTGGTTATCGCTTAATCCTCGAAGTTAAGCAGCGATGAGCCTGTTCATTACTTAGATGGGTGACCATTTAAGCAATAACAGGTACTTTACGTAAAAACAACCAACCATTTTCTTCCTTATATAATAATAATAATAATAATAATAATAATAATAATAATAGAAAACCTCAAGAGAGAAACTGAATCACTTATAATTGCCGGACAAGATATTGCCATAAGAACAAATTTTATCAAAGAAAAAATTGATAAGACACAACAAAACAGTAAATGTAGACTGTGCGGTGACAGAGATGAGATTAAACCATGTATTAAGCGAATGTAGCAAACTAGCACAACGGGAATACAAAGCTAGGCACGACTGGGTTGGGAAGGTGATCCACTGGGAATTATGCAAACAATTAAATTTTGACCATAGAACAAAATGGTATATGCATAAACGAGAATGTGTTCTTGAGAATGAAACGCATGAAAATCTCTGGGTCTTTGAGATAAAGACGGGTCACCTTATCCCAGCCAGGAGACCAGACTTAGTGTTGATTAATAAAAAGAAAAAAAGAACGTTTCAACTGATGGACTTTGCGGTTCCAGCAGATCACAGGGTGAAGTTGAAGGAAAACGAAAAGATGGATAAATACCTGGACCTTGCCAGAGAATTGAAAAAGCTGTGGAATATGAGAGTGAAAGTGATACCAATTGTAGTTTGTGCACTTGGAACGGTCCCAATAAACTTGGAAAAAGGCTGGAGGATCTGGAAATCAGAGGAAGAATTGAGACCATCCAGACTACTGCATTGCTGCAATCGGCTAAAATACTCAGAAGAGTCCTGGATACCTAAGGGTACTTGTCACTCAGACTTCAGTGAAATTCCATCAGCTAAAGCTGATGTGAAAAACTCAAAAGGAGTGAATAATAATAATAGTGGGAAATGTGCAAGATATTAAGTTTTAGCAATGGTGAAAAATGTTTTTTGTACAAGCCTCAATATGGATATTTACCACATCCCCAACGTGTACGGGTTAGGCACAAGGCCGTATTAATGAGGGACCACCCACGAACCAAAGCTCATGGGAGGTGGGTGCAAAAATGCGATGATCCCGTCGGCATTCCCCCTTAAGGGGGCGCCTCGGGCACCGGGCAATAAACCCAGTCCTGTCTTTTTAAATCGAGCAGTAGGTATTACCGGGTGGGATGGTCCCCTGGGATCAACGATGTTAACTTATGCGGTCCAGTACCGAAGCCACCAAACCCTCCGGTCAAACACTATATCTTAGAAGATGGGGTAAATTGAAAAATAAATTGCAAATGAGATGACCTGGACATGGATAGAAAGAGGACACTTGAAAAAGAGAATCTTTATTGATAATTCAATGTCATAAGAAATTGATCAAGGGGATTAGCTAGAATTTCATTAGGTCTGGAAACTATTCTTAAGCGTATTCTTGCTAGTATATATACATGCCGCAATATTTTCAACACGCACACACATATATATACACACATATATATATATATATATATATATATAAAATTAAACAAAAGATACATCTCCTGTTTAACAATTTTATTTTTGATCTTTTCGAGTTTTCTGGACAACTTTTTAATATTTGGGTGGAATTCGTGGATAATTCTTCTCCTTCCAGCCTCCATATTAATATAATTTAAAAAAAAAAAAAAAAGGAACACATCACCCCTGATGATGGCACTTCGAAGTAACGAAAGTACTTGGGACCTGAACTTTGATGGACTTATCCACGAATTCTACCAAATATTTAAAAGTTGGCCAGAAAACTCGAAAAGATCAAAAATAAAATTGTTAAACAGGAGATGTGTCTTTTGTTTAATTCTACATGTATAAATGAAAGAATGCTGCCCAAATACACACACACACACATATATATATATATATACATACATATATATATACTATTTGTATGAAATAATAAGTATTAAAGATAGTTAAGCATTGAGGTACGTCTATAGCAAAGCATGAAGCCCTACAGATAAACGCACTGTCGCCCGCTGGTACACTTTTATACGTATCTACATATCATGGAAATCCGTAGCAACTTACTGGAACTCTTTAGAGATTCTGTAAATTCGCCACTGAAATGAAACTGACAAAACAGAAAGACAGACCATCAAGAAATGTCATTGACTGATACCGGCCAACCATCCACCTTATCCTCCTGTCCACCCAGCCACCTTATCCTCCTGTCCACCCAGTCACAATATGGATTTTCCTTTTTTCTTTGAAAGAAAGTTAATCGCCTTCTTTTGAGAACTGGACACTTTACAAAAGGAATTTTTCGTTCGTCTTTAAGAACACCAAACCTCCTGTCGAGTGAGATAAATGCAGTTCTACAATATTTGGCTATAAGTTATTTAACATGCATATAAGCAAAGAAGGGTGATTGGTGCCTCTCAGCATCCAATCGGCTGGAATGATACAGAAAGAATATGGCAGGGACAGATGCAGTTACATCCAACCACATAGGCATAAATATTCAAGCAAAACGCAGATATAATACGACCTAATAGAACAGAAACCCAGATTAAACACAAAAGGGTTGACTATGTTTTGTCAACATATTGGACTAAGAATATTTTCTAGGGATTATATGAGTTGAAAATTATCGGAGTTAGTTAAACGAGTTTTCTACGCAGTAAAAATACTCAACACATCTCTGAAGTTAATTTGGCATCAATATAAAATTTGAATGGTTGGTTGGTTGGGTTTTACGGCATGTCAAACCATTGTGTTATTTTATGCCGAAGACGTTTTTGTTTAATTCATGCTTGATGGGTACTATATTCTTTTTTAAACTCAATTTTTTCCTATTTAACCCATAGATGGGATCCTAAAAAGTACGACCATTCCGGGTCAGAGTAGACCTGGGAGCAATTGTGATGAAATGCTACTACAAACTCCCCAGAGCCCCATAATTTAAAAATCACAATCAGATGGAGTTTAATGTTATAACGGCTCGGGATGACGTGGCCAGCCAATTGATCAACAGGGCCTCTCCGATCCTCCGTCTAGCTTAAATAAGGTTCAAACTGGAACGTTGCATGTAATGGACTACTTAACTAGCAAGGTTCCATCGTTAAACATCACGGGTCGCCACCCAGGGCCAACAGGTGGTCCTATTGGGGGAGGTATTAACCCTTTGTAGAGGTGTATTCGGTATATTTTAAAGACCTAGTTGACAGAGTGATATAAAATTTGGAGGCGACGGGATATAAAAACAAATATATTTTAAGTCAGCAAAGTGCTCAAATATTCGACAGCAGAGCAGGATAGAACCTAAAAGAAAGTTATCTTCCATTTTCATGTCGATTTCATTTTCTAAATTTTCATGTATTAAAAGTACAATAATCAGTGTTCCATTTCATAATTGTATTCATGACATGAAGAAGTGAGATAGCAGTTTCATATATATATATATATAATCTAATGAGTTGGACGAACCTACTATTAGTTTCGCATAAAGCTCTTCAGGGCTAAAATCCCTTTGGCTCTCCTTAGGTATCGAGCACTTTTTACATATTAGCTTTCTCCTAGCGGTTATATGAATATATATATATCTTATATACATATATATACATATAAATGTTTTTTTCTTTTGGCCAAATACTGTACCAATAGATTATTTTTTGTTGGTACGAATATTTTGGTCCTTTCTTTTTTTCAAAAATATTTTTCTTCCTGGTTGATGTTTGGTAGTATATTTTTACAATCAAACTTTCTGCTGGGTTTTTTCTCTCCGCAAGGATCTACCAACACGCTTGGTATATTAAATTATATATATATATATATATATATATATATATATATATATATATATATATATATACCGACACGTGTTTCGACCAACAGTGTGTCCTTTTATACATTGTATTCTATTTAGTATTATTGTATATGCAAAATAAAATAATAATAGAGAAACATAAAATATCAAAATATCTTGCCCTAAAGAAGAAGACCACTTTTTATGTAAACTTATGGTTTCTCTATTATTATTGATATTATTATTTATATTTTGTATTCAAAATAATAGTGAATAGAATACAATGTATACAAAGACGAACTGTTGGTCGAAACACGTGTCAGCATTCCAGTACGTAATTTTTATCCATGCAACATTTTCTTTCCATTTATCTTTCAACATTATTGTCGGATTCTCTTCCATTTTTCAACTTACACACACACACGTATATATGCATATTTGTCTATAATATATATTGTTTGGGATTTAGTATGAATGAATCGGATTGTTAAAGTCAACGTGAAAACGTTCTTATATATATATATATATATATATATACACTATAGTGTGAGATAGTCACTGTTTCAGCTTTTGCTGGAATGGTGTACCAAAGGCAGTATTATAAAACCAATATGGTTGTGATTGTTACTTTGTCACCTAATAAATAGATATGTAAAACCTTTATATATTTATCTTATTATATATATATTAAATTCACACCTATATATAATATTTAACAGGCAATAAATTGTTATTTAGATACTATTTTATCAAAAATTATGTATATTTAACTGTTGCCAATGGTCTGTTATTTATAGATAGGATGTCAGTGACCGAAAACGAAAACGATTGTGTCGTGATAATTTGATGTAAGTGAAAGTCGTCTTGAGACAAGCGCATTTTCCGGCCCCGCAAATGTGCCCGTATTTGGCACGGAAGAATCGAAAAGTCTGCAGCGACGATGCAAAGTTATTTGAATTTAGAGAATCGAGGAATGATAGCAAATTGATCTCTCATTCAAACAAGGAGATTGTTTCTTCAAGGGTAAAGCGCACTATTCAAGAATTGGCGTCACATAATTGTTAGGATCGAGACAATTCTCTGGACGAATCTGTCCGGTTGGAATTGATCGGATGAAGAGTGAGATTTAGAATTAGCGCTCAAATGACGAAATGAGCCAGCTTAACTGTCCCCACCGGATCACCGCTACGTTTTAAAAATGTCTGGCCAAGTTGCTAATCGTAATCTCACGGTCAATCGGATTGTTGATTGGTAAAGGCAACGTGAAAAGATTCTTAACAATATATTTTCATTTCGAACTAAGCGAACTACACGACATAAATAGGAGTTTATTTTTAGAATGATGCATGTCTTTAGAATTAACTAGGATTCTCAATTAAAAGTTGAAACGCGTGAACGTTCTACATAACTGTCATTTTATTCTTTACTTCCTATTCTAACTAAATAGTTAGATTAGGAAAATTTAGCTATGAAAGACGGGAGTGATGGAAGAATAAATTTCAGTTCTATTTTTTTATTATACCCCCCTCTGTATCAAATCTTTTTATATGCATTCTTATTTAGTTTCCTTAGCCTTTCTAAATTAACATAATATTACATTAAAATTTACGTACTTGCACTCGGAGGGTACATATATTTGTTAGTAACGATGAATATGAATTTTAGATTAAATAAAGGATGTCTGTCAAAGATTTGATTATTTTCTTAGTGTAAAAGAGGCAATGAACGAAGGTCCAAAATGATTAGTAAAATGATAGATTTGATTTATAAAAGCAAATTGTACTTGGCTCATTTAACAACAAAGCGTACAACTTTAACAATTTCTTTTTTTTAAATCATGGAATAGACACACCCTACTATACTCACAAAGTACGATATATATATATATATATATATATATATATATATATATATATATGCCTACGCCATCCTAGGCAGGAAAAAGTACCAAACACAGAAGTGCTGGAACGAGCAAACATGAACAGCATGCCCGCCATCATCTGCCAGAGGCACCTGCGTTGGATTGGCCACATCAGGAGGATGGACAAAGGCCGCATCCCCAAAGACCTACTGTATGGCGAATTAGCGGAGGGCACCCGACCAGTAGGGAGACCACGCCTGCACTTTATGCCTGTAAGAGAAGATGAAGACATGCCACATTAACACCAGCACATGGGAGGCTTGTGCCAAAGACCGTGCGACCTGGCGACTTCTCGTCAGACAAGAAACGAAAAGGAGTGAAAAAGAGAGGAAAGTAGCCGCCACGGAAAAGAGAGCCAAAAGGAAGGAGAGACAACAGCAACTCCAGCAAGAATCACTGTTTGTTTGCAGTCACTGCTCCGGAGACTGTCATTCAAGAATTGGTCTGTTCAGCCACTCACACAGGGACAGAAAATAAAAAAGGACACTACGCCATCGTCTTCAGTAGACGGAAGGATGCCTATATATATATATAGTAATATTAATCCTAATTAGTCAGGTAAAACCAACTATCAGTTTCACTTATTAGCTCATTAGGGCAAAAATCTGAATCTTGTCACATTCGTGCCCTGATGAACTAATAAACGAAACTTATTTGGTGGCACTTAACTCATTAGGATTAATATTACTATTTCGCTCTACTAAAATTTTGAGGACTCATTAAATTTTAGCTTAGACAAACCTTGCGTTGTACATATTCTCACTTAAAAGTTGAAACGTGTAAACATTCTATATCTTCAAGATAATTCTACTTGTAACTAACATATCTCATGTGAGGACGTTATATATATATATATATATATATTATATATATATATATATATAAAGAGAGAGAGATAGATACTTATCACGTCACTTCAGTGTGTCGAGACTTTATAAGTTGCTTCAAGCCAGAATCGAAGCGATGTTAATGGACGCATAGGAAAGGCATGGTCCACTATAGATAAATTATCAGTCATATGGAAATCCAAACTCACAGACAAGTAAAAGAGATCATTCTTCCAAGCCGTTGTCGTGTCAGTGCTGCTGTACGGCTGCACCATCTGGACCCTAACCTAGCACCTAGAAAATAAACTAGATTGGGGCTGCACAAGAATGCTGCGTGTGATCTTAAAAAAAAAGTGGAAACAATACTCCACAAGAAAACAACTGTACGGCCACCTGCCCCATATCACCCAAACCATCCGAGTAAAACAAACAAGACACGCAAGACACAGCTGGAGAAGCAAGGACGAACTCATAAGTGACGTGCTTCTGTGGAGGCAGGCCAACTAAGATATACATTGACTAGCTCTGTGCGGATACTGGGTGCTGCGTAGAGGACCTCCCGAGAACAATTAGTGATAGGAGCGGATGGAGAGAGATTGTCATGGATATCCGTGCTAATAGCGCACCGTGATGATGATAAATCTATTATTTCTCTGAATTTTTTTAGATAAGGCTTGATATATATATATATATATATATATATATATATATTATATATAGTGTGTGTGTGGAGGGGGGAGATAGTGAGTGTGAGTGTGAATGTGTGTTTGAAAATTGAGGAAATACGGATAAAACACTAAACAACTTCATTCAATTGATATTTAGCCTCGGTTTTTAACACACCTGTACAAAATTTCAGAAAAATTTAAGTGGGTGAGTGACATGGCCTGGATGATTTGACATGGAACTACCCAAACCCCTTCATCACGGGCAGATCTTATGGAGAGTACAGTTGGTTTGGATTAGGAGTTTTCCTTCTTCTAAATTGGTTGCCTTACAAATCCTAAAAGAACCGAGTCTGACCTACTATATACCCATAGCTGGAGAAAGAGAAGGATTAATATATTTCCTTTGGACATTCATGCGAAGAGAAATGAAACAGCCTCGTCCAGTATCTCGGGTCAGCGATTCAATTTTTGTTCGGTTTGAAATGAATACAATTATCCACATTTTATTTTTTTTAAATGTGCTCCTAAAACTTCACAAAACTTTGAATTGAAGTTTGCAAAATTTATGTTGAATGAATCTTGGAGGAAATTCCATAAAAACGTGTCCATGGAATTTCTTTATGGCTGGATCTCATTGATCTTTTTTTAGATGAGAAAGATTGTCAAAAAAAGGATCAACGCGTCAAACGGAGTTTGAAAGGGAAAAATATCGACGAAATAAACACATTCAGATCATTTCTTAATGATAAGATATATGAAAATGTTTTTTTTTTTAAAGAAAATAACGTTTATATATTAATATAATTCCTATTATATATATATATATATATATATATATATATATATATAGAGAGAGAGAGAGAGAGAGAGAGAGAGAGAGAGACAAGAGAGATTGATAGAGGATATTATATATATTATATATATGTATATATATCTATATCCATATATATAAAAAAACTTCATAGCTTATATATATATATATATATAATATATATGTATGTATGTATGTATGTATGTATGTATGTGTCACTGTGAGCGTGAATAAAGCAGAAGAAAAGATCATAGCAATATTTTCACAATATATTTGAATGAATCTTGCTATTAAGTATGAATATATATATATATATATATATATATATATATATATATATATATGTGTGTGTGTGTGTGTGTGTTGTATAACACAGAAGAAATAGCCAAATGTATTTATTACAGCCATTCACTTAAAATACAGAAAGGAAATAAAGCGATTTCCTGTCTAATTTGAAACTGAATGATAATTCTAGGGATTGTATAGCGGCACTTAACGCCATGTTTATCTTTCCATTCGTCCATTACTAAATCTAGGACCATATATGATGCTTATTCAATAAATAAGGGGAATTTTATCGAAGCAGTTATCATCGGTTCTTATTTTTGGAGTCCATAATATCGGTGAGGTTATATAGAAATGAAACTAATTTTTGTATAAATAAAAAGACAAAAGACCGTTGTTTGTTGTTATTAAACAACAAAAAAGGAAATTAACCCATAAATAAACCAAACATGGCAAGCAGTGGGAGCAGCAGAGATGTTGATACGTACGTGTCATGACGCAGAAAAATCTAAAAAGATGCAGAAAAATCATATCCATGCATCCCAGTGTTTTTTTTCCCTTCCTCTGCCATTACAAGCTAAATATATAAAAACATTTCAATATTATCTTGGAAACGAATTACACTGTATGGTGTACTTTGTAGGGTTAGACGGCTTTAGTTGTTCATAGATAAAAACTTTCATTCTTTCTGAATTGATCACATGCCTTTTCCAACTTGTCGCTTCGCCAAGGCTTTTCTGTGCTCACGTTCTATTTTCTTTTGATCCACAGAACGGGGATCTATTCAACTTGGTCGAAGCATCTTTGTGATGAGCTGCTCTAGGTATTGACAACTCCCAGATCAAAACAACACTCCTTTCAGAATAACAGTGATTATTGAATTATATATAACAATAAAGTACCCTTGGTTTGGTGCGCGAAACTGTCGGTAACCCTGTAACATTATTCGGGGCTTTAGATAATTATAGGTCGAAAAAGGATAAGTTTTAATAAAAATAAGTTGTGATGGAAGAAGAAGGAAAGACATTTTAGAAATTTTTTTGAAAGAAATAATTTATTTGGAATTGCATTTTGTTTAGAAAATTTGTTGACGTTCTGTCAGAGATTTGCTAGTGTCGATTATTTTCGGGAGAACTATAAACACTAGCAGATGAATGTCGGATTGTTGTGGGATAAAAAAATCCAGTTTGGCAATTTGACAATATTAAATAGAATTAAAATATGACGTAAAGTTATCAGCTGATTATCGATGCGTAAGACAATAACCAGCTGATTATTTTGTAATTATAAAAGATGGGGTGAGGAGACCTAGCTGAGAACGAGGGGAGAACGAACTCTCGACCACAACAGGTCTACACGATGACGTGAACTAAACATTAGCCTGTCGAAAATAGAGCGACATCTCTTCCTAAGCCACCACCAGTGAACAGGCTAATGACAATCTTAGCGTATCTAATCTAAGCGACTCTGTCATTGGGACCTTCTTTCTATCTATCTCTCTGCGTCACCGACTGCTAGGATTTTATCACAGCCAAAAATAAACATGTGTTAAAAGAAAGTGCAGGGTTGTTGTAAATCGGCCAAAGGTGTGACACAGAAGAAGCAGAAGGAAACGAGCCTGTGAGGATTAAAATAAAACTAAAATAAAATTAGAATGAAAAAAATAACAACAAAAACACAACAAACTCCCATGGGCATTCACCGGAAGAACGCTCCGCACATGTGCGACAAACAGGACTGATTCTCGACTCCCAAAAGAATCTCTCGGCTATTCGAGTTCAGGCCTTAACTGTGTGTTGTCTCTTCCTCGGCCAGGGAGATATGTCCAGTCAATAAAGCCTAAACCATAAAACCACCTTCTGTGTCTGTTTCTTTCTTTTTTCTTCCTTAAATTCCTTTCTTTTCAGCGTGACAACCAAATGAGATGGGGTTAAAAAGAAAACCCGACGAACACGCACCAAAATTATCCAGCTACATTAAACCTTAAAACCCCCAAACCTCTTCCTACCCCATAATCCCCCCCCAATCAAGATGAACGACCCGTAACGTAACAACCAGGCGCCGTTGACTTCATGTCCACACTACCCTAAATTAGTTGTTCATTCCCTATCCATGATATTAAGTAATAGCCCGAAAGGAAAAGCAAACAGCCTCGTCCAGGATTTTAACCTGGTTCACCAAGTCTATTTTCTGAGACCTTATATATATTACACCACCGCGCCTCTCGTTATTCTCGTGTTAATCTAAATGTTCATTGTTATAAAGCAACTAATCGAACTTCACTATAGACGCTAGTTGATGAGGATTATTGATTTTAGTCTTCCCTGTTTGCTACACTTGCAATGTCTTGTGCCAATCTTCGTTTAATAAATAACCGTTTGGAATGCCATGCAGTACGTAATGATTAACAATCCTCTTTCATAGATCATTAAGTTCGATCCTCACCGAGTGGTCAACGATTGGACACCTGCCAATTAGAAATGATTAGCGAGCGAGTTTCACATAACGAATTGATGATGTAATATCTCATGGACGGATAGAATCTGTGTCCTAGGTATCACATTAAATTGCATCGAATGGCGAAGTTCAAGTTTTGGAGCTCAGAGGAGTGTGGAGTACATCTTCATCGCCATTACTCCCAGGTCAACTCTGACCCGGAGTGATAGTAACTATTAGGGTTCCATCTATGGGTTAAATAGAAACAATGTGTTTAAACATTTTTTTAAATGAGTTCAAACAAAAACAAAATTGAAAACCCATCAAGAATAAATCAAACAAAACGTCTTCGGTATACAATAACCAACGAGAGTTGAAATGCCGTAAAATCCGACCAACCAACCATCGCCATTACTCCTAGGTCAACTGACCCGGAGTGGTAGTAACTATTAGGGTCCCATTTATGGGTTAGATAGAAAAAATGAGTTTGAAAATTATTGTTGTTTTTTTAATTGATTTAAAAAATTGAATACCCATTAAAATTAAATAAAACAAAACGTCTTCGGTATACAATAACCACCATGAGTTGAAATGCCGTAAAATCCAACCAACCAACCAACCAACCAACCGAATAGAAACAATCCTACAGCAATTCATAATTAGCAGTTTAATTTTGCCCGATGATTAGTTTTTTAGACTTGTTTGCTATAACTAACAATGTATTCAACAACGTGACAAATATTTCAAAGATGAAACCAGGCAACATCTATGGAAGTAAATAGTAGGACAGACTGGGCTCTTTAACGTTGATTTGACAACAAGTCGAAGAGAAGGAAAACTCTAAATTCAAATCAGTTAAACACCGCTAAAGTAATTCACCTTGTATCACTTCCTACTCGTGCGGAGGGGTTGGTAAATACCTATACATATATAAAGGGTAGTTGGTGTGTATGTATGTATGTGTGTGTGTGTGTGTGTCCGGAGGAAACAACGAAAATAAGACAATTAACAACAAAATAAATATATATACACACATTCATTATCACCAGATCTTACTTTTTGAGCAAAAATAATAAAGATTTGATTTATATTCGTTAAGATAATTTTTTTAAAAGTTTAAATAGTAATAGCATGGAATTTTATTTTGCATTTAATATTTTAAATATGAGACATTATTATTTTCTGTTCAGATTATCCGTGCACTCTTTTTTTTGTCTGATTGCCAACCTAAATCAAATCAAGTTCTTTTTTTACGTAGAGATTTTAATGGGGCATCCTGCTAGGATCCAACTCGCGATTCAGTAATAATAAAACTCAGAGACAAAATTTTTGCTCCCTCCCGCTCTACCCAGCCAACGTCGGGTAGCCACTTCTAGTCTGAAGACGTAAAGAGCATCACAGATTGTCTACGAAGGTGAGTTGTTATCCTCTTTTTTTTATCTACCTGGTTGATTTATGGCTAATCGAGTTTCCATGGAAATATTTTCATATTTTTAAGATTCGAATCAAAGTGAAACATTTGAAATCTTACCTTCATCAAGGTTCGAACTTAAAACCGCTGCTTTGAAGCGAAATGTAAATCTTAATCATATTTTAGAACCGTGTATTTAACACTTGCATTAATATGTAGCCTTTTTTACCAATCTCTATATCCTATTCCCAATGGATATGTGTTATATATGATATTCGTTCTCGGGATCATTATTGAATAAAATAATTATCTCATCGTTTAATCACTATAAGGGACCAGTAGAGCACCCACCTAAGCAATCGCAAGGTTCCTGGTTCGGTACTAGACCCCGCCAACTCGGCACTTGAGTAGCAGATTGGGTAATCTTATCTGTGCGAAGATGTGAAAAAAAAAAACGCACTCTCCCTAGTCTAGCACTAGCTAAAAGGGGATAGACTCTCACTGTCCGATTAATAGGCCTCAGCATTGTTAACTACACAATTATTTATTGTTCTCGTCTTTATTTCATGTGACGGTGATTTAATGTCTTTCTTTTTTTCATGCAATTTAATTTTGAACGCCAATTTTTCGCAAAGAATTGTTTGATATGAAAGATGAAAGAAGCTTTTTAGGAGAATAAAAATTCGTTCGTTTTTGTGTTTTATTAAAATATTCACAAAGCCTATCGCACTGAAAAAAAAAAGAAAAGAAAAAATAGTGAAAATAAACAAAAAAGAAGAAAATTGTGCAAGACAAACCTTCCAATTCGATAGAACTGTTACACAACAAGGTTTTCTGTTGGCGTTTATTATCTACTAGAAGTGGCTACCCGCCGTCGCCTGGGTAGAAGAGAAAAAACAAAACAAAAAAAGGTTGTGTAATGATTAGCAAGCTATCCTTGTAAATTCATGACCACTGAATAGCGAGTTCAATCCTTGCTGGATATACCATAAGATACCCACGTATAAAAACAAACAAAACAACCCCTATATTAATCCGGCCTGAAAAAAAAAGAAAAAAGAAAAAAAAATTGTTTTGTACTTCCATATTGATTTGTTAAACTTATCTTCGCGAATATAAATCAAATCTTCATCATTTTTGCACCAAACGCTCAAAGACTCACTAACAGTGAATGTAAAAGCATAGTTATGTTGTCGTTAATTGTTTTATTTATGTAATTCTTCCGGATATCCATACATACACACCTTTATATATACACGTGCCCTTTATATAAGTGTAGATTAATGAGAAAAATAAAATTTTACTGTAAGTCAGTGAAAATAATTTTGTTTAAAATGAACAAAAAAAACACAAAACCGAAATATTCAATTAGAGACCCCCCCCCAAAAAAAACCCATTAAAACCGAAATATTCAATTAGACTTGATTTTTCTGCCTGGGTTTACAGATTTAATCAAAAGTCACTGCAGCTGCCAAATTGATAAGTTATTAAAACTGTTAAAAGTCTTAAGTTTGATTTTGCCCGATAAACGCAGTGATCTTTTTCTGAGACCAGAGAATTTAACCAGTTGACAAGATTTTGTAGCGCCATCCGTAAAATGTGATAAGAGAATTCAGTGCCCATTCATCTTAGCCCCAGTTCTCATTGGATGGCAAATCAGATGTGTTTGGGGATACAATTTTCTACAATGAAAAAAAAAATAACAACAAAGTTGTTAAAAAAAAAACCTACAGGGTGTTCAGAGAGAAGAATAAAAAAAAATTCAAATTGTTGAAGGAAGAAATCCTTGTCGCTTAAGAGAAAATTCCGAAGAAATAACAATGCAATCCAGACCAACTTTGCTACTGAATTACTCAATGCTAATTAATATAAAGCAAAAAAAAAAAAAAAAAAAAAAAAAAAAAAAAACGTCTGAAAAGTTCCTCACCGTGTGTTTTTTCTCCGGTCTTGTGTGCAAAACATTCTTTTTCGCAATTTTTATTTCCGTTATATATGATTACATAATCATATAATAATAAAAAAAAAACTATTGTTAATCGAAGTAAAAACATTATTTCATCAGCTGCTTGCGAATGCGCAATATTCCCATAACGCGCGTTGATTTAGAAACAACTTTTCGCCGTTATTTATTTGTATATTTGATTGTACAATATACTGGATTTATTTTGTGGGGCCTTACATCAGTGAGGAAAGCTGGTGTGCAAATAAAACCGTTGAGAGGAAGGCCCCGAAACTGAACATTCCAACTATGTCAAATCATACAGGAAAAAGTAAAATTGTCACCCACCCACCCCCTTCAATTTTTCTGAATTCTTTTCCAGGTACAGACTATGTTAACGTTTGGCAATCCCAGAAAATTGGCGGAGTTATGTTTTTGGTACACATAAGTTTAAATATATGTGAAATAATAAAAGAAAATAATTTTGTCGTAGATGAAGGATATTGATCTTGCTAAGAAAAAAAAAATCATCAATAATTTAAAATTTATTGACTCTTTTGATAGCACTTGTGGATTCCTTAACAAAAATGTTTATAAAACCAATTTTTAGTTGTAGGGAAGCTCTAGAACTCATTTTACAGACAAAAATAAGTTACAAAAAGTCAGCATTTTTCGCGCCCACCTCAAATTTGGAGAGCTAAAATTCTACATAACCCCGCCAATTTTTGGAATTGGAAGCTCAAAGTTTGGAGATGGTCTAACTTTATCATAACCCACACTTGGACAAAATTTCAGAAAAATTTCAGTGGGTGGGTGACATGGCCTGGATGATTTGACATAGAATTACCTTCATGATAATCATTACTAAATACTTTTAGCTTCAAGAGACAATTTGTTAATACAAAGAATTCATTGTACTATGACAAATTATTCCTATCGAATTCAAATGATTTTTCAACAGAACTATCTTATCCATAGATATGACCCTATGATAATAAAAAGGTACTCCATACACCCCAATCTTTAGAACTGGAGCATCAATTTTAGTATCATACCCAGGACACAACGTTTTTGGAGAAGTGCTCAACTGCTGGGGATACAATCAACTCATAAGGCGACTGGATTAATAAATGAAAACAGATTGTGATTATTCCTCTGAATTTTGGGGATGAGGCTTTATAATTTGTATCATTCGGACTATTATCAATAACATAGAATAATAATCAACATAGTTTAAGACTTGTACCCATTCATGGTTAGCGGAATGAGAACAGTATATTCCCGTGGATTGGATTAAGGGTTGTGTTCAAAGTTCCGTGAAGGCTCTCGATTACGACAAGGTTTCCGAGTTCGAGAAGGTTCCTAAGTCGGACAAGAAATACCTGAAGAAGACCGGCGGACACATCGGCCGAAACTTTGTACAGACAACAATAAAGATGAGGACAATAGTCCAAATTTCTCTTGCAATTAACTTAGGTTTTAAAAAAATAAATAGAAAAGAATTGAAGGTTATAATTATTAAACTATTACCTAATGGATATCAAGTGATAATTCCAAAATAATGATAATAGTTTAATTAATTTGATAAGATCGAATAAATAAATACAGTAATTAGATAGTTTCATTTTTATCTTAACTGAAAAACTTTTAGCTTTATTTAAAGTTACAGTTTTAGAGCTATATTTGAGACGTTCATATTTACAACCCCTCCACATGAGCAGGATGTGCACACAAACTTTATTAGGCGGAGTTTAATAGGTTTGAATTCAGAGGTTTCCTTCTCCCAGACTGGTTGCCTAACAAAAGGTTAAAGAGCCAAGTATGCCCTGCTATTTACTCATAGCTCGAAGGGTAGCAGGTGGATGCATACCTTTTCAAGGGTATTATCGCTATGTGAAATGTAGACAGCATCATCTAGAAATTGAACTCGGGATCGACGAGTCCATCTATGACTCTAAACATTACACAACGCGCCTCCATCTATATTTGAGATGTATGGCCTATTAGAAGTTTGGTGGAACTGGGAGTAATGACAATAAAGGGGCACTTCACACTTCCTCAGAACTAGAGCTTCACTTCTCCAATTTGACGTTTTCGAAGTATCCATAAAATTGTTGTTTCTTCCCATCTTTGTTCAGTGTTGGTTTTCTGTTGTTCATATGTTACATCTGCTGTTATTGGTTGCCACAAGTAATCTTTCTTTGCTCTTTTTTGTGTATTTTTCGAGTCCTTGGATTGTGACATCTACGCAGTTCTCTACGTTGGCAAGATTTCTTCCACTTTCCTTTCTTGATACGTATACATTATTATTATTATTATTAATTATTATTATTATTATCTACTATTTTTGAGTTTTCACATCAGCATTAGCTGATGGTCTTTCACTGACTGACAGCAAGCCTCCTCAGGTCTCCAGGACTTTTCTGTGTATTCTGGCAGATTACAGCAGTGCAGTGTTCTGGATGGTATCAACCCTTCCTCTGATTTCCAGATTTTCCAAACCCTTTTGGGACCATTTCAAGTGCACCAACTAGAATTGGCATCACTTTGACTTTCATATTCCATAACTTTTTCACTTCCCTGGCAAGGTCCAGGTATTTGCCCATTTTTTCATTTTCCTTTAGCTTCACCCTGTGATCTGCTGGAACAGCAAAATCCACCAATTGACAAGTTCTTTCTTTTTTGTTAATCAGCACTAGGTCTGCTCTTCTTGCTGGGATAAGGTAATCCGTTTTTATCTCAAAGTCCAGAGAATTTTATGCGTTTTCGTTCTCAAGAACAGATTCTGGTTTATGCATATACCATTTTGTTGTATTGTCAAATTATAATTGTTTGCATAATTTCCAGTGGATCACCTTCCCGACCCAGTCGTGTCTAGTGTTGTACTCCCGTTGTGCTAGTTTACTACATTCGCAGAGAACATGGTTTACAGTCTCATCTCTATTACCGCATATTTTGTTGGGTCTTATCAATTTTCGCTTTGATATAGTTTTGTCCTTATGGCATTATTCTGTGCAGCAATCATTAGTGATTCAGTATCTCTTTTGAGGTTTCCTTTTCTTAACCATGTCCAAGTCTTTTCCTTGTGCAACCTCCTCGATTTGTCGTTTGAAGTGTCCATATAATTGTTTTTCTTCCCATTTTTGTTTTTAGTCTTTGTTGTTATCGTTATTATTAGTAGTAGTATAAGTTAACTGGTGTCTAAGTGATAGCAAGTCTACTCGGGTGTCTAGGACTCTTCTGAGTATTCTAGCAGATCTCAATACTGTTATTATTATTAATTGATCAATTAGTTAATTTTTTATGATAACAATGATTAATATTTTATAATAACAAAGGTGGTTCAAGCATTAAGAAAGGCCATAGATTAGTGATCATACCAAGATCGATCTATTGGGAAATATTAACAGTGGAACAATCAGCGTATTCTAAAGCCCACGAAAAAGTTGTGTGTGTGGGGGGGGGTGCTCTCTAGAATGAACAACATAAGAATTTCAGTTCCGAAGCGAGCCACAGAAAATATCTCTAATTCTGTAATCTTTTCGTACAAGATCGAACGCCTCTCACGGTTGCACTGAACACATGGAAAGTACACGTGAACCGAGCGAGGTGTAATCTTTATGAATTCAACACAAAGAAATAAAAAAGTTGGAAGAGAAGAAATTGAAAAACATACAGCAAAAAATATTCGGTGGTAAGTCATACGCACACAATATGCACTTGCATAGATTTCAGCTTATTGCAATCAGTTTTTAAAAGAAGCAGAAGTCGAAGTAGAAATCGAGAGAAAGAGAGCGAGGTGGAGAGAGAGAGAGAGAGGAGAGAGAGAGAGAGAGAGAGAGAGAGAGAGAGAGAGAGAAGCTGAAGTTTCTTGAAATGCTTTTATGTGATTGGAAAGATGGGAATATGTTGTAACCGGGTTTGTGGGAGAATCTTCAGATGGTCGCCTTGCAAAAAAATACGCGTATCAAATAAGAACCAGAACGAGAATAGCAAAAAACATGTCGTCTGTTATTTCACTATTTGCTAAAATCTTTTTTCTTCTCTCTCAGATCTGGCTTATTTGTATTCTGTGTTGCATACAACTTTGCGAACGATGAATCGACAAGCCATTTACTCATGGGGGAGGGGAGTGAGAAGCGACGAAGAAATCCTTGTTGTGGCTGTTTCTTTTTTAGTTCTTATTCTCTCTCTTTTT
>CM042139.1:1472635-1480545 GCA_023376005.1 Doryteuthis pealeii | reverse complement strand
CCTTTCTTATAATATAATAATAATTATTATTATTTAGCTTATTTATATTTAATTCAATATATTTCATATATATATATATATAGATATATATATAGATATATAGTACTATAGTTTATATATAGGTGTGTGTGTGTGTGTGTGTGAGAAGTTAAGTAGCCGAAATACAAAAGTGAACTGAGCTTTGAAATCTGACATTCCAAAGAAACATAACCTTATAGAAATAGTAAACTATCCAAAAACAACATGTTAATACACCCACAATATACAGTAGGAAACAAATGAGTACGTACAGAGAGAGGAGAAGGAGAGGAGAGAGAGAGTAGAAGGAGAGAGGGAGAAGAGAGTAGAGAGAGAGAGAGAGACAGAAACACAACGACTCCATGCAGATACACACAGCCTAGCCGCACCGATTTAAGCTTAAAAATATATCGTTGTTTGGCGGATTAACTACAATTCTTTACACACATTGCCTCCACTTTATACCCAAGGATATATAATAGTCTGTGTGTGTGTGGTGTGTGTGTGTGTGTTTTATGCACTCCGAGGTAAATTTGAAAAAGAAAAGAATACTTTCACGTTAAAGTCTTTCCTGGAAGCATTGCTAATTAATATCGAGAGCTTTTGCGACGTTTTTATGATTTTCGGTGGTTTTTTTGTTTGTTGTTGTCTTTGTTCTGTTGCGTTATTTGCTGCACGAGTTCAGCCACGAGGCCGCCCCCAAGATTTCTTCCTTTTTGGAAACAGAATGAAGATTCGAAGAAGAGAATTATTTAAGTTTTCAGAACAAAAGAGAAAAGGAATCTCGAGAAGAAAAAAAAAAAAAGAAAAAGAAAAAGAGAGTCTAAAAGTATCGTGTATCATTTTCTGGCAAGAAGAGAAGCGGTGGGGGAGGGGAGGGGGGGGTGGTTGTGCTGTGTTAAGGGCGGGCGGGTTTTGAATTTTTGGCGTGCCAAAAATGGAGAACACCAAATCAACTGTTGTGTTGAAATCTTGAGGTGTGAGTGCTGTGTCTGATGGCACGGGCTCTTGATTTGGAGGGGGGGTGGGCAAGCGAAATCGTCTTTCTTCACTTAGCACTCTCACATTCGTCAACTTGCGGTGTGGGGGGTGGCGGGGTGGGGGTGTGTTTGGCTGGGAGGGACGAAACGTTGAAAATGGCGTGTGCAGTCAATCATCGACAATTGCGCTATACGGCAAGACTTTGAGGATTTTTTCTAAAATACAACCGGACTTATTGGTGTAAGCAGAATGAGGAAGACCTCAGGTGCTTGTTCAGAGAGTGAAGGTGAGCAATTTAGTGCAAACAAAAGGAAGTGAGTTCGATCTCAGAATCTTTGCCTCTACGAAAAAAATAAAAACCCGCAAAAAAAATAAATAAAAAAAAAAAAAAAAAAACCGGTGTATGTATAGCATATTAATGAATAAGGCTTAAATTCAGTCATCATTAAACGGTGGTATATGAGATCTATTATTCTTACCCATATGGTAAAGTCTGTTGTACTTTAGACTGTCAATTATTATAATGGAAGAAATGAATTTGGCAAATCAGCGAGGTGTGTATTATGATATATAGTTAGTTTCATGAGTGAGTACTTCTGAATAGTCTATACTATTATTAATATTAGTCGGCGGTAGCTATTGATATATTTATCCTTTCTGCATCACTTACTTCATGTCTGTGATAACTTACTTATTTATATTAGTTAGATGTATAGAGTGTATGTTATGTATTAATCACTGATCACTGAAGGCACAGGCGCGCAAGACACGTATCATATTATCTTTTGTACTACATTCCTGTGATGCATATTATATCCACTTTCAGGTTTGAGTAGATGACACATACACTCATCTTTATCCCAATTATTGCTATTTCTCTGTTTATTTGTGATAACTCTAATCACCATATTGTGTATCACATAGACATGTTATATCCTATTTTATTTAAATCACTCGTTGGCTAATCTACATCTTGACAACAGTTCAATTATATTATATATTTATCAGTATCAAAGTTAGTGCGAGTTGGTGTTTGTGGTTACATCATGTGTGCCGTATACTGAGTGGATTTATTGCTAGGTATACTGTGAAAACAAGTGTAGGTATATTTTTTATGTGTTAGGATTATTGATTAGAGCGAGTAGTAGTAAATAGATGCTGATGCATCTCTCAAGCAGCACACTGGTAGTAATGAGGTGGTTTGATTTAGTGACGTGGATAGTGTTTATAGAGCAGAGAACTATCTCGTTATGTATGCACCGATACGGATATTTCGTGAATCGAGATATATAATACCTCACATATACAGGGACAGAGAGGAATATAGATATAGCAGTTGCGTGTGCTCTATATTTCCTGACTGCTCTAGATGAAATCTACGTGTTAAGTTAGAGTGGAACTAGTATAGAGTGAGAGCTAGATGCAACGAAGAAGCTGTAGAGTAGTAGGAGTACGAGTTAAGTTTCAGTATCAATCCTACTATGTCTGTGATGAGACTTCTTGCCTCTAGGATCAAATTCTATGTGGTACGTTATCTGTGAGTTAATTTAAGTGATCTATTCATTAGTGTCCTTTCCTTTAATTAATATAGTATTTTATTACGAGTTAAGACTTAAATACTTGCACCCGGACGCGGTCGAGGATATAGTATGTGCTAGTATAGTATAGAACAACTTTTTAGCTATTTTCAGCCGAACAGTAATATTTTGGCGAGATATAACCATGTAGCTTTTTAAATGCTTAGTGATCAGGCCGCTCCGAGAGTTTTATGAAGCTTAGAATTATCTATTTATGTTATTATTAGGCGGGATTTAAACTACGTAAACTGGTGAGGCTAATTTTTCTCGCGCGAAAATTGTGTTGTTATGAAGGCCCTCACATTTAAAGTAGTTTATAAATCGCCGCTTAATTTAACATATGAAGTTCTCGAAATTTTTAACATTTCCACCGAAAATTAGGTCTCCTACGTAAAATTAATACATAGCTAATCAATATTTCTCCCAAAATGAGTTATTCTGTCGGGACTGAAAATTGAGCTTAAAAGTTTTGTTAATGAATATATAGAAAATGTAATATAGGAGCAGTACTATGAGTACATGACTACAAGTATATAAAAGTATATAAATAAACAATAAATAAAGGCTATTGTAGATTTATGAGGCTATAACAATATACTACTTTATTATTTGCTCTACTTAGGCATTGAGCAACGTTTTTTAACTTTATGGAGCGTTTTAGTTATCCTGGGCGGGTTTTGTTTTGTAATATATATGGAGAATTGGTTTTTTTCTTTATGGCCAAATATTGTGTAAACGCAATAGATTAATTTAATTGGTTAGTAATAGCGCATTAACCTGTCTAAAGCCTTCTTTCCAAAAATTTTTTTTCTCCCCCGGGGTGAATAAAGTCTCTTTAGAGATATACTTTTTAACAATCAATATTATTTGCTTGTTATTATGGTTTTCTCACCGCGGAGCGCATTTCGAAACTACGTTTGGGGTTAATATAGTTAAATTAGATTCGCAATCATTATATAATATTATATATACTAAATAGTAGTAGAGAGAGAGTATGAGAGGATTATATGAGAGAGAGTAGTATGTGCAGCGCACGCGGCGTGGAGGATGGGAGAGTAGAGCAGGGGGTTACTTAGAGAGTATAAGAATACATAGATGCATATATATTTGGATTATTTCGTCTATTGTTCTCATCTTTATTGTTATCTACACAATGTTTCGGCAGATGTGCCCTCCTGGCCTTCTTCAAATTTTACTTATCGGACTCGGAACCATTCGAACTCGGGAACCTTCTCTTCAAATTCGTTGATCTTTATGTTGTAATTGGGAGCCTTCACGGAACTTCGAACCTAACCTTTATTCAATCCACGGGGATAGACTGTTCCCATTTTGTTAATCACCGGACAATAAACACAGCCCTTATACATTTTAGACAAGAGACAGAGGCTGTTTTGGTTGCAACCTCTCTCTAGAGCTAGGATCATTAATTTTAAAACATCTCGATACATGATGTACCAGGTAAGTATACACAACACACACACACACACACACATATATATATATATATATATAATTCTGGCTGGAGGCGAATGAGGGTGGCCATAGATATTTTTAAATAAAACTCCATGTTATGTACTATTTTCATATTCATTTTTTGTAGAAATAATGATTCAGAAATAAATTGTTAGATTTAGAAGACTAGATGACGGCCAGACAAATTTGCGGAGGCAGTAAAGCAGAAATTAAGCTACAAGTTTCTAATCTCTAATATCTCGGTGATATATATATATATATATATATATATATATATATCACCGAGAACTCTCTGAAGTAATACTCTCTCGTACTCTCATGTATATACCCCACGATGAGGTATATAACATATGTAACACAATAGAAGGAGAGAGATATAAAGGGGGAGACAGAAATGTAACAGTGAGATGTGGGGAAAATAAAAATCTCATGTGAAAAAGAAGTGGCCTTGTGTTTATTACTAAAAACTCTAAATGGCACAAGCTAATATGTCCTCGAGCACCCCAAGTTGGTTCAAGACTCTAAACAACAAAGAATTGTCAGCCAACTCAGCATCGGCCCAGCAACCGGATTCGAGCCTCTCCACGTAGCACTGAAATGAGATCAGTATACAACTATTAATTTTACTATCAACACGTCATCACTCCATTCTGGCATGAGAGCCATAACGTTACATCTCTCTTCCCCCCTCTCTTTCTCTCTTTCCCCCTCTCTCTCTCTGTCATAATGTTCTTCCCTAATCTTCATCCTTAGCATTTTCTTCTTACCTTTATTTTTTCTGCTTTTTATTTCTTTTCTCTATCTTTTTCTGTTTTTTTTATTTTTCATATAATTCTTTCTTGATTCTGGTAATTCTCATACTGCTCTTTCTTTCTTTCTCTTTTCTCGTATTTCTCGTACTATTCTTCCTTCTTTCCCTTTTTCATATATTTCTCGTACTGTTTATTCTTTTACTCTCTGCTATTTCTCGTACCTTCTTACCTTTCTTTTTTCATATATTTCTCATACTGTTTGTTTCTTATTTTTCCTTCTGATATTTCTCGTACTGCTCTTCTTTTTCCTTCTTTTTTTTCTTTTGTGTATTGTTCATACTATTTTTCTTTCTTTCTCTTTTCTCGTATTTCCAATCCTGTTGTTTCTTTCTTTCATTTTCCCCTTCTTTCTTTTTTCTTTCTTTTATTTTCCCCTTCTTTCTTTTTTCTTTCTTTTATTTTCCCCTTCTTTCTTTTTTCTTTCTTTTCCCCTTCTTTCTTTTTCTTTCTTTTATTTTCCCCTTCTTTTCTTTTTTTTTCTTTCTTTTTTTTTCTTTCTTTTATTTTCCATTTCTTTTCCTTCTCACTGACTTTTTCAGCGCTTCTCACCAATTTTCTTTCTCGTTATATTTTGGTCACACACTCGGCGTAATCCCAACACAGCAATGGCATCTGCCCCCCCCCCCCATTGCCGCTCAACTCCCCCCCTCATTTCTTGATAAATGACAGTGCCAATCGAGTGTGGCAGCTGAAAACTGAAGCCCTTTGCACGAAAAGTCCTTCCCTGGTGAATACTGTTTTTCCGCTAAGATGCTCCCCCAACCCCCGGGCGGATATATCACCCCCCCCCCTCGGTGGATATATAACCCCCCCCCATTCCATTGTTTCAAATACTTTTTTTCGGATCATCACGGCAATCAAAAAACGATGTACACGATTAGAAATTTTTTTCAGCCTTTTCTGCTGAGGCTTTAGTATACGCCGACTGTACCTCTGCAGAGGGATAAGACCCCCCCAATGGGGATCACATGTTTAAGGATTCGAACTCTGGTGGCTGAACAGTCCATGACATACAACACTCCACTTTGGCCCTTAGGCAAGCCCCAACCATTTTTATCATATATTTACTAGAAGACGATGGATGAGGGGTTTCATGTCCTTTGTATGACGTTAAACTCTATCTGATGATGAACACTAGGGAATGTAGAGAACCACTTCATCACTATTACTCTCAGGATCACTAACCCCAAGTGGTAGTACCTGTTAAGGTCCTATCTATAGGTTCAATAGAAAAAATGAGTTTAAAAACTCGAGTAAAAATAATTGAGTACTCAAGAATGATTTAAATAAAACTTCTTCGGCATAAAATAAACCAACAAGGGTTGACATACCATTAAATCCATCCAATCAACCAACTAGTTTCAGATTTCAAAGTTTTTGAATAGGTTCAAAGAACTGATATATTACAAAAGAAACACCGAAAAATGAACCAAAATATGGGTTATCTATGCGTTAGGGTAGGTTTTCACTTTAAATGTTACTTACAATGTATTTTATTTGAATAAAATAAATTGACAACTTTTTCTGGATTGGAATTATAAGATTTTAAAGCAATTTCATATGTAAATGCATCAAATCGAGGATTTTGGAGGGGGCTTTATATTAGACGATATTTAAAACCAAATGCTCAAAAGTTGGTGCAAATTAGAAATTTACTTTTTGCTGTCAGTACTTAAAATATTGGTTGGCAACCTTCCGTCTATTTAAGACGATGGCGTAGTATCCATTTAAATTTTTTTTTTTACCTACAGCCACGTGAGTGGCTGAACAGACCGAACCTTGAATGGCAGTCTCTGGTACAGTGATTGCAAACAAAAGGTGATGCTTTCTGTGGGTGTTGGGGGTGCTGTTGTATCTCCTTCTTTTTGGCTCTCTTTTCTGTGGCAGCTTTTTTCCTCTCTTTTTCACTCCTTTTCGTTCCTTGTCTGACAAGGAGTCGCTAGGTAGCACGGTCTTCTGCACAAGCCTCCCATGTGTTTATGTCGATGTGGCATGTCTTCATGTCTCTCTTGCAGACATCTTTGAAGCGTAGGCGTGGTCTTCCTACCGGTCGGGTGCCCTCCACTAGTCCACCATACAGTAGGTCTTTGGGGATGCGGCCTTTGCCATCCTCCTGACATGGTCAAGCCAATGCAGGCGTCTCTCGCGGGTTATGGGTATGCTGTTTATGTTTGCTCGTTCCAGCACTTCTGTGTTTCTTATCATATTAATACCCAACTTTGCCTGGTTGAATCATTTTGATATTTAAAAAAAGTTGAAAATCGACCTCCCCTACTATGTGTGTCTAAATAAGAAATGTGTTCTAACATTTGAATATGTTTTTGAACAGTTAGTATCATAGCACATCAGCGTATAATAACCACGTGATGCCCGGGATGGCACATGGATGACACCAACTGAAGAACGGTTTACTTTTTAATCCTAACTATTAAATTAAATATCTAATTTAGTCATTTGTTTCTGATATGATTGAATCTCGTGTTGGGCGACGGTATGAACAGAGTTGAACAGACCTTTTATATCATTTGAAGGAACGAATGTTTCAAATTCTGCATGAGTATGTTTGCCTTTTCCTGTGCGCTAATGCCCCCCCCCACCGAAAAACAATCCCGTCATATGGCTAAAATAATAAGACAGGTTTTGTTTTCTAACCTTGGAGGTGTTGGAATCTGTATACTAGGCTCGGTACCCGGCGAGCCTCCAACAGAATTAATGAGGTACACAAATAAAATTATAAGGAAAAGGCACACATACAAGTTACCATGTTTATTACACTAGTAGCGGCTACCCGGCGTCGCCTGGGTAGAGGGGGATTTTTTTAAAGTTAGTCCCCCAAATCCATTATTACTGCATCGTGAGTTGAATCCTCGTGGGTGCCCCAGTTAAATCTGTATGTATAAAAATAGACCTTGAATTGATCCAGCTACTCTGAAAATAAATGTTAATGTCTACTATCTAAAATATTAAATGAAAAAAATCCATGCTGTTAAATTTCATTTTTTAATCATCTTCACAAATATAAATCAAATCTCTATTATTTATGCTCAAA
>CM042139.1:1462635-1467635 GCA_023376005.1 Doryteuthis pealeii | reverse complement strand
ATGAGTCAGACATACCTACTATTAATTTCGCTTAATTGCTCATCAGGGCAAGAATCAAAGTCAGATTCTTGACCTGATGAGCTACTAAGTGAAACTATTAGTAGGTATGTCTTACTCATTAGGTTTAATTCATTATTTGCTCTACTTAGGTATCGAGCACTTTTCACATTTTATCTTTAGACAATCCAAGTTGTTTATATATTTTTCTTTTCTTCTTTTGGCCAAGTGTTATAGTGTTAATACATTATTTTCGGTTGGTGCGACCCTCTGGGTCTTTTTTTTCATTTTTCCCCATCGACAATTCCTAGCAACAGCTCCAGACTTTCAGGAATCTTTTGAGGAAGAGATCTTTATCTCGAAATATTAATAATAAATCAAAGGTAAATAAACAATATCATAGTTTTCTTTACACTTGCATTGTGATCGTCTTCAAAACCAACCACCAAACCAATATATATATATATATATATATATATATATATATATTATATATACATACACAATTTGGGACATAGAAGTATCGAGGTTTAAGCTGTATTTACCAAAATAGAAATGAACAATGAATGAAACGTTAATTTTTTCAAAATACAAGGAGTGTCATAAAAGTGCTGAGTTTGAAGTTGTGTTTACCAAGATGGAAATCAACAATGAACGGAACGTTAATTTTTTCAGAATACAAGGTGTGACAATAAGTACAAAAATCTCGATACTTTTTTGACACGTTATATATATATATATATATATATATATATATATATATATATATATGATGTTTTGCCAATATCATCCTTACGTATAGTTTGTTAGATTCATACAGCTCTGTTTTAAGTTAGTCGTTTTTTATGGCAACAAAAGCAGAAACCAACGCTGAATAATTTATTGTTGTACTTATTTTTTTTCTTAAATGGAAGAGCATAAAATGTGAATGAAGACAGGTAAGAAAAGGGTTAAGTAGTTTCTATAACAAAAACCAAAAAACGAAGATTTTGTCTTTTATAAAAAACAACAAAAACATTATTTTAACATACGTTATGCAAAAAAGGGGGAAAATCACCTAATCAAATCGAATATTTACGGAGAAAAATTTCTCTTTCAAATTCGAAATGGTTTTTCGAAATATTCCGATCAATAAAAGGCGTTAATTATTTTTTAATGCTTGTGTGGGTGTGGGCGTTTATTTTGAATATTAGTATTTTCAAAATATCTGTGCAGAATATTTTCATGAATAGTAGAAGAGGAACGGTCGCGGGATAATTACAACCACTTAGATATATGTTTCGCTCCCGGCTAGAGGTAGCTGTTTAAAAAAAAGTTGAGCCTCACTGATGAGACGTAAACGTCGAAACACGTGTCTATGGATGACAGATATATATATATGCTCCCAATTTTCTTGACAGAGCACTATAGGGAAGACATTAGTTGAAATTTCAGTTTAGCGTAAGCATTTACTCTCCTGTTGTTTACAGACTTGAGTTCTCTGGTGATTGTAAAAACATACATCCCATAAGTATGTATCAATTAATTGTTCGCCCCAGACTGACAGTCGCTGAAGACCGTAAGGGCAAGGAACTTGGCAGATGAAAATTCTGTCGGGTTCGCTCCCGGCTAGAGATAGCTGTTAAAAATGTCGAGCAGCACTGATGAGATATAAACGTCGAAACACGTGTCTGTGGATGACTGATATGTGTGTGCTTGTGTGTGTAACGTAATCCAAATTCTCTCTCTACGCTCAAGAGAAACTAACATTATATAACGAGTAGGTAGTCAAGAGATACAATAGAGGGGGAGAAAGTGATAGATAGAGAGTAAAGTAAGAGATTGCTCGGTTATTGACTTAATTGCAAATTTCGACTAATTAGAACCAATTGAAACATACTTTTTTCAAACATAATTCAATCCTAAAAGTAAGGAATAATTTAGTATAACTTTCTTGTCATTAACTAAACAGTAAAAAGCCTTTAGGAACCAAAAGTTGATTAACTCAGTTTTAGTATAATAATAATAGATATAAGTGTTATTATGGGTCCAACGGGAGAAAATTAGATATTTTATTAAAAAAAGGTCAGCCAAATGGATTATGTTTTTAAAATATTTTTTTTTATTTCACATTAGCAACACGTGTTTCAGATCTTCTTGTATCTTCTTTTAGGCTTCGGTTAACCCAATTCTTAGTCAGTATATAGATATATCTATATTTATATACAGCAAGCTTTTTTTTGTTTTCATCGTTTTTGAAAATTGTAGTTTAAGTCGTTTACAGGGGTGCATGTTTGTTTGGGGACATTTTTGATATTTGTGTGTGTGTTAGTGTTTTTCGTTGTTTTGTTTTTGAGTGTCTATGTGTGTGTGTATGTACACACTTTTCTTTGTATTCTATTAATATGTGCATGTGAGTGAATGTGTGTGTAGAGTTGTTTTTCTGTCTTGCCGTGTGTGTGTGTGTGTGTGTGTGTATTTTTGTCGGTTTTCTATTTGTGTGTGCGAATGTTCCTGTTTATGGTTGTGTTTTGTTGTGGTGGGCTGTTTTTTTTTTAAGATTTTTTTTTCTTTTTTCTTTAACTAAAAATAATGTGTAGACACGCATACACACGTACACATACATCACATGCATGTTCAAAAATCTTGTGACTCTAAATTGTTTTAATAATAATAATAATTTTCTATTTCAGTTGGTTGACCCGAGCTCTTAGAGTTTGGAAGAGAGGACACATGAATGTATACATTCTGACAAGAGCTAGGAGTATTTCTCTGAATTTTTTTTTAGATGAAGCTTGATAATTAGTATTATTTGGATTATTCGGACAATTGTCCTCATCTTCACTGTTATCTGTACAACGTTACAAGAAGGCTCCCGATTACGAATAAAAGGTTCAAGAGTTTGAAAAGAAGGTTCCCCAGTTCGACAAGAAATACCTGAAGAAGACCGGAGGGCACACTGGCCGAAACGATGTACATATAACAATGAAGATGAGGACAATAGTTCGAATAATTCAAATGATTATAAGAGCTAGGAGGTTGTGCGACAAGACCCTTCTGCAATATTCTTATTACTTTTGCAGTTTTATTTCTATTCTCATTACTTTTTGGTAGAGGTGTTCAGATTTTTCGGACCTCCCTGTAGCTATCGTCACACACACACACACACACATTCGCGCGTGCGCACAGTCACACACAACTAAACTAAGCGAAGTGAGTTGAAATGCGTCCAATATCGTGAAGAACTGGCCAGGGCGTAGTTTCCCAATGAGTCTGTCATAGCCTTGACATGTCGCCCATTTCATTTCAGTTGGCAAGATTAATTACTTACCGTTGATCATCTTATCTCTGCAACAATCTCGAAAGCAAATCGTCCACCGATGAGGGGGAGGGGGAGAAGAAGGAGGAGGGGGAGAGAGAATGATTGACACCAGTCTCTATAAGGACTAACAAGTTTCGGTTGTTAACGTTTCACCAACACTATAATCATCATCAGGTTGATCTACTGTTATTATAACATTTGGAATACCAAGATCAATGGGCCCATAACCTGTTACAATTTTTGTGGCCATTTTTTAGACTTCAAGTGAGAGCACTTTACAGTGGAGATCCCTTGTTTAAGCAGAGGCTGATATTTAGTGAAGAACCCTTTGGTTGTTCTTGGTGTCCTTTAGTGTTGGGTAAAATCCTTTGGTTGTTCCTTGGTGTCCCTTAGTGTTAGGTAAAATCCTTTGGTTCTTCCTTGGTGTCTGTAATGGGCATGGCCGATCCCCCCAACGTAAGAGGCAAAGAATCGCTTGTGCCGTGCACGAGAGACTCGGTTGGGACGAGACCGAATTTGCATAAAGGGTAGCCGCGCCATTATAAAAACGGACGGTCGCTGACACTGCGGGAGACAGCAACAACGCAAGTAACTGCGAGAGAGGCGAAATTTGGCTACTACTGTGTTTTGGGAAAATAAGAAAGAAGTGAGGAACGCGGTTGCTGTGAGGGCAGTTTGCTAAACCAAACTTTGTAATTAAACAGTCCCTAGAAGAAAAAAAAACTTTTTTCAGTGTTCCTTAGTGTTGGTTAGAATCCTTTGGTTGAGTAAAGTCCTTGTTGCAGGTCGTTAGCCAATGTCGAATACTCTGCCACAATCTGAAAGCAAATAATGATTTCCGAAGAGGAGGGGAGGGAGAGGAAAAGGGGGAGGAAGAGGAGGAGGAGGAGAGAATGATTGACATCAGTCTCTGTAATGACTAAGAAGTTTCGGTTGTTAACGTTTTCCCAACACTATAATCAGCATCATCATCAGGTTGATCTACTGTTATTATAACCTTTTGGGATACCAAGATCAAATGCATCCAATTAGTCACACTACATGCGTACGATCCTTGTTAGATTACAGTGTCAGTTAATAAATATGTTGTCATCTCTTGGTACAAATGCAGAATAGCACGCAAGAGATAATATCATCAGAATCGGATTTTACATATAAATTGCATTAGATACGAAAAACTCCGAAATAGCCTCACCCTGTCTCAAAGGTTTCGGTTATTTCCAGTTGAAAATGGGGTTCAAATGAAGTAAAATGTCAATTATGTTGTAAAGGTCTTGTTTAGTATGAAGGTCTTAATTTTTTAAATATTATTACTCCTCCCTTGCGCCCTCACGTATTCTACTGTCACTAATTGAGCGGGAATTATATGACACACAACCAGATCAAAAGGAGCATGCGATCACAACTCTGAGTAAGTTATCACACAATACATTCTTCTGTGCAGTGTGGCACGATCCCTTATTGTCCTTTCTGATTGTATCATCTTGTACAATAGTAAATATCCCCTGTTATTTGTTTTCAAATCTCTTGTTCCCTTATCGAGCCGACATTTTCTGTATTTTCACTTCCTACACATTCTTCTATCTTCAATCTCCTGATCACACTCCTTACTCGGTCCTCTTAAACCAAGGATCGCGCCGTTGCAAAAAAGGGTCACTGGTATCGCTTAATCCTCTGAAGTAGGGTGATATCTAATTGGGAG
>CM042139.1:1387646-1462535 GCA_023376005.1 Doryteuthis pealeii | reverse complement strand
AGGTGCAAGTAGCGAAGCGGGGGACAACATATCCAAGCGCAATGAAAAGGAAACCCAACAATACACCTCGGTGTCTCGAAAGTATTCGGGCACATCCGCCGGCAGCACTAAATTGCCCAAACACAGACGTGCTGGATTGCCGCCAACAGAGACAGCATGTCTCCATCCCCTGCGAGAGGTGCTTCGCTGAACTTGGGCATGTCAGGGGGATGGAAAATGACCGCGATCCCAAGAAGATCGTATAGTATGGTGAATTAATTAAAGGCTCCTGAACGGTAGAAGACCACGCCTACGATTTAAATATGATCTGCAGGAAGACATGAGGATACACCACATTGACGCAACACCATTGTGAACGAGGCTGCACGGTGCAGACTTTGTATTATTCACAGTATACATTATTCCTAGCTGCACTGGTTCAAGGCTAATATGTATTAGTCATTATCTGATTCTAAATTTGTTTTCGTTTCATCTAATTAATTATGAGCGCAATCTTGGGGATAAATCTTAAAAGAAAATACATTAACAAGAAAACATAACTAGTAATTGTATTATTTTACTTTCCTATTTTAACTAAATAGTTCAAATTAGAAAAATTTAAAATTTAAAGACGGTAGTGAGTGAAGAGAAGTTTCATCTTAATTTTCGGACTATACCCCTCTCTGTTTCAAAACCTTTATCTGTCATTCTTATTTAAATTCATTAGCCTTTCTAATTTAATATAAAATTCATTCTTTTTAAACTAAATACTTGCAATCCGGAGGGTACATCATTTGCTAGTTTTTTTATAATATATTCTGCATATATATTAGTTTAATTTTATGGAAAAAAATATCTTTATCATTCATCGTATAAAAAAGCACTTCGGCAAATTAAACGTAATATGTATATATAAAAAAATGCTGAATTTCCAAAACGTTCTTGGTGTTATATTGACAACAGAATTGTATGTCATGACACAGGCAAACAACTGTTTCATAAATAGCAATTTATCAATTCATTGCTAAAATGGGTTTTTTTTTTCAAGACATGTCAGAAATATTTGGTTTTGTTAACGCAAAAAAAGTGCACTGCTAAAGTAAAAGTTGTGAATGTAAAAAAGACACAATAAAAATATCAGCTAGATGCACATGTGTAGTATCCTCACATACACACACACACACCACACACATAAATATATATGGTAAGAAATGTGAGGAGGTTAATCGACAATATGTGGAGAAAAGTAGACAAACACGGTGATGTTATGGGAAACTGCTATTTATTGTCGACGATGCAACGTTTTCGGCCATTTAGACCATCATCAGGACCAAAAGTCCCAGTTCTAGCTTCAATGAACGAAATTTTCAGAATGATGAAATACAGTAAGGTTGTCAGTAGGGCCAGGGGTGGCTGGGTGGAGGGTAGTGGATTTTTGTCTTCCCTCTAAATGAATAAACACCTTCATTCTCATAACACTCCCCATTTAGACGGAAGAAAACACTTCTCTACCTGGATTATAGTGGCCTCGTCCAGAATTTGAACCCGTTTCGCCGTGTCCATTTCCTACGACGTAACCATAAGTGCCGCAGAAGTAACCAAAAATATTTGTCGTGAAAAAGGAGGCACAGTTGATTACAGTACAACAACCAAGATGTTCAAGAAATTTCGCACGGTTACATGGACCTTGATGATCTGACAAGGGCTTTAAATCCGTAAATTCTGAGGCGGGATATGAGCCATTGTCAAACTCCGTTGTGTAGCATTCGGAGAGTAATCACGGCAAGCTCAGGCATCTCACTCCACGTTCTATGTGATCCCTCACATTCACGACCTCGGCAAAAAGCACCAGAGCAGCCGAATTTTACCCTAAAGTATCATTTGGAGGAGATCATTGCGAGCTCGACACCTTTACAGTCCAGTGGTGGTTGTCACCTTCACGTCCGCGGCAAAATTATACCATTATCCGAATTTGGACCACATACCTCAAGCCACGGGAGGAAACTGGACAATTTCCACCTCAGATGCCTACGCCGCATCTTACGCATTTGCTGGCAGGACAAAGTGATCCAACACAGACGTTCCTGAACAAAGCATGTTCGCATCATCATACAGAAAACCCCTGTCTGGCTTGGTCACATCAGGAGGATGGACAAAGGCCGCATCCACAAAGACCTACTGTATGCGAATTTAGAAGAAGGCATCCGACCAGTAGGAGGCCACGCCTACGCTTTAAAGACGTCTGCAAGAAGACATATAAAGACATGCCACGTCAACATCAACACGTGGGAGGTTGGTGCAAGAAAACTCAAGCGGCCTGGCACCTCTTGTCAAACAGGGGACGTAAAGAAGTGAAAAAGAAAGGAAATAAGCCACCACAGAAAAGAGAGCCAGAAGAAGGAGATGCAACAGCAATTCCAGAAAGCATCACTTTTTGTTTGCAATCACTGCACCAGAGACTGCCATTCAATAAACTGTCTGTTTCAGGAGGTGCAGATTTTAAAAAATTGGCCACTACACCATCGTCTTTAGCAGACAAAAAATGCCAACTACTATTTAGTTTGATCTTGCTGGATGCCCCATAATTATTATCTTGTGTCACATCCTATCTATATGAACGAGTTGGCTAAATACGTACTACATTATATTAAATGGCGCAGATGCAATTTTAAAAAAATGGACACTACGCCAACGTCTTTATTAGACGAGAAATTAACCAGGAAAGAGTTTCTCGGAAAATAAGTAAACAACTTTTACTCACTTGGTATTACTTTTAGCCACTAACACATACTGTGTCTTATATTTTCTCTTTCTTCTCCATGTCATAGAGTAAGAGAGTCTATTATGTAAAAACAAGCCGGTTAGGGGTTAATAGCGGGAGAGGTGTGGGTTATTTTCTGTGGAAGGATTCACGACAGCATTGGTTGTTGCTGATCATCTGATCCGATGTTTGAATCGTGCTTAGGCATTTGCAACTTCACATTTCTCATCGACTGATTAATGCATTTGCTTATCTTTTGTCGAAAACTTATTCCGGATGATCTCCATGTCGTGAGAGCCACCAATAACAGTCACCTTCGTTAACTGTCACAAGTGACGCCCAAAGTCGATTGAATCGATCGAACAGGAGGACACCATCTGCATTACGGCACACGTTCATTACTTTTATTAGTCGTTCATTTAAAAAAAGAAAAGGAAAAAAGAAGGTAGGTGTGAGTGGAGGTGAACTTAGTTTTCCAGCTGGCTTTCATTCCAGATCTAAAATCGAAATATTCAAACAGGGGAAAATGATTTCAGAATCGTTCCTATACAAGTAGGTGACTCTCTGACCTACGCTGATCAACCCCCGCAAAAAAAAACAAAAAAATCTTGAAATAAAACGAAATAAACTAAATCGAATCAAGTTATTTCCAAACAGAATTATTCATCATGGAAACTGTTTCACCCCCCCCCCCGCCCCCGTTGTGTCGTTGGTTCTTTTAACTTGACAAGTCAATAAAAGGGAGAGAACTCTTTAGGTGGTCAGATTGTCGCAGTGATGGTCAAACAAAGCTGGAGAGGCTTCTAACTGTGGATCAAATTGAAAAAACGTTGTTCAGTGGCGTGTTTATGAATATTTCATTTGTAATCATTCGCTAATAAAGTAAGAAAGAGACATGTCTGTGAATGAACTGTAAAGGGAACAGAGACACTGAAAGGAGAGATGGATATGTGAGGAAGAGTGATTTCTACGCAATGGAAAAGTGGTATGTATTGAAATGAGTAAATAGGTTCGTGGAGAGAATGAATCCAACTTGGTAGGCATGTTGTGTTTTTGGCAAGTGTGGAGAACTAAAATACACCAAGTGAAAAAATGACAAAAAATCAGATGTAAAAAACATAAAAGAATCATTTATATATGGAAATAAATCCGACAGTTTGTAGGAAAACAAGGTATTCTAAAAGAAATTGATTTATTTTGATGGTGACGTCGACGTTAAAACGTTTTCGGTTTTAATTTATCCTTCATCCGGATATTAGGATGGAAAAAAAGTGTTGTCTTAACAGTGATAGATTTTTTTTTGAATACTGGGAGATGGGAAAATGTATATGACAAAGGTTCATAACTGTTTTTCCAGGTTCCATTTTGAAAAATTTAGCGTGTTTAGTATATGTGAGGACGTTTAAAATATGTGACAAATTACCCTACTAGGCTGTTATAAGGTTAACATTCAGAAGTTTTGATTCTCCGAGACGGCTTGCCTTTAACAAAGTTCAATCTATCTATTTATCTAGAGCTAAAAGAAGAGATTATTTCATGCCATTTCCATAAATTAATTGTCCAACACTGATGAACTATTTTTGGTGAAACTTAAGTAGGTTATCTATCTATACCTTTCTACTTAATCCGCTCAACTAAAGTATTGAGCACTTTTATATTCTTTATAACCTTTACTTATTAGGTTAATATTTATATCGACAGTCGATGCTGCGATTACCTCGATATTCTATTCCCCGGAAAGTCATTTAAGCAAAGAGAAATGCACACTCATACATAATTTGAACTTCTTCCGTTGATACAATCGAGATGAGAAAATATTTAGACAAGGTTTTTTGTAATTAAGGCAGTGGATGAAGTGAATGGATGACATTTCGAAGTGATTTCATTGAATTCTTTTGGGCCAGGATTGAACTCGGTTCCCTAAATATGTTTTCTGTACTAGAAACCATTATCACGCCTGCATCCACACCACTACAAACATATTACTTTTAATTAAATATTACTAGCCAAACAAAAACTCCCTCTGGACGGTGAAAAAGTCATTTTTGAAAGACATTGCCTGGGTGGGTGGGAATTTAAAACATCAATGTTTGAGGGTTTATATCATAAGTAAAATCATCAAATTAAAAGGAGTAAAAGAATTTTTTTTAAATTGAAATGAAAATTTCGTTCTGTCCAATTCAAATAAAATGCTGCGTACATCAATCAATTATTAATTAAGAATTTTGAATATTTTACACAAAATTGTAGGTGTTTATTTATTTGTAAACTTTTTTTGCTACTGAAAAAGGTCACATAGGTGTGGTGCTCTATCTCAGCGAAAAAAACAATCCCTGACCTAGTGTAAGCGAAAAGGGGATAGACTCCCTCGCTGTCTGGCTGATGTTGACTATAAGCCAGTCCGCCAGTTTCTTACTTTACAGGCGCTGAAATATTTTATCTGTCAAAATTACTCAGTAGGGTAACTTTAATAAATCTGACAAAAGATATCAGTCAGATTGAGAATCCAACCATAAATTTTATTGGCAAATAATAATGGTGGCACCACAACTTCCGTTTTCTTTACGCAATTGCGGAACTGATATTTCCGGTTCCTTAAAATTCATGTACCAAATTACAACAATAACAAATATATAAAAGAATAATATCAGATGCTTTGGAATGACCCCTTCCAGATGGAAAAAAAATTAGCTCAGGACCACCCTCAGTGGCAGCAGGCCCTCCGTGGCGGACTGTTCATGTCTGAAGGCACCCTGAAGCAATACAATGAATCCAAATGGTCCATAAGAAAACGGTGGCAACAAAGCACCGGTACATCAACATCTTCAGGGACAACCTTCATATGCGACATCTACGGTCGAGAATGTTTTACGAACATTGGATTTCACAGTTACAGGAGGCGCTGTAACTTCCGGGGCACAAAAACTCTATAGTCTTCCGAGACTGCAATGTCGATGATCATAAAAGTGATTACTAACAGATATATAAAGCTGACGTCATAAAGTTTCTCTGTTGGAAAATGTTATTTAAATGACCAAATAGAAACGTTTTAGATTTAATTCTTTGCTGTAACAATAAACTCTACGCGCACTCAGCAATGGCGAATGCACTTATATTTCCATTTTTAAATGATGGTTATAACTTCCTGCCACTTCTCCTCATCTGTTTCTTATTGAAGCACTTCAAGATTAAGTCTACTACGAAGTTGCAATGGCGAATACAAAAGCCATCAATGAAACAAGAGAAAAGTGGAAATAATGTTTAAAAATAAAGAACTAAAAAGAACAGCCACAACAAGGATTGCTTCGTCGCTCACTCCCCTCCCCCATGAGTAAATGGCTTGTCGATTCATCGTTCGCAAAGTTGTATGCAACACAGAATACAAATAAGCCCAGATCTGAGAGAGAAGAAAAAAAGATTTTAGCAAATAGTGAAAAATAACAGACGACATGTTTTTGCTATTCTCTCTGGTCTTATTTGATACGCGTATTTATTTTGCAAAGGCGACCATCTGAAAGATTCTCCCACAAACCCGGTTACAACATATTCCCATCTTTCCAATCACAATAAAAAGCATTTCAAGAAACTTCAGCTTCTCTCTCCTCTCTCTCTCTCTCTCTCTCTCTCCTCCACCTCTCTCTCTCTCTCTCTTCCACCTCTCTCTACTCTCTCTCCCACCTCTCTCTACCTCTCTCTCTCTCCACCTCTCTCTCCACCTCTCTCTCTCTCTCTCTCTCTCTCTCCTCTCTCTCTCTCTCTCTCTCTCTCCACCTCGCTTCTCTTTCTCTCGATTCTACTTCGACTTCTGCTTCTTTTAAAAACTGATTGCAATAAGCTGAAATCTATGCAAGTGCATATTGTGTGCGTATGACTTACCACCGAATATTTTTGCTGTATGTTTTCAATTCTTCTCTTCCAACTTTTTATTTCTTGTGTTGAATTCATAAAGATTACACCTCGCTCGGTTCACGTGTACTTTCCATGTGTTCAGTGCAACGTGAGAGGCGTTCGAGGTCGTACGTGAAAAGATTACAGAATTAGAGATATTTTCTGTGGCTCGCTTCGGAACTGAAATTCTTATGTTGTTCATTCTAGAGAGCACCCCCCCCACACACACACACTTTTTCGTGGGCTTTAGAATACGCTGATTGTTCCACTGTTAATATTTCCCAATAGATCGATCTTGGGTATGATCACTAATCTATGGCCTTTCTTAATGCTGAACCACCTTTGTTATATAAAAATATTAATCATTGTTATCATAAAAAAATTAACTAATTTGATCAATTAATAATAATAACAGTATTGAGATCTGCTAGAATACTCAAGAAGTCCTAGACACCCGAGTAGACTTGCTATCACTTAGACCACCAGTTAACTTATACTACTACTAATAATAACGATAAACAACAAAGACTAAAAAACAAAAATGGGAAGAAAAAAAACAATTATATGGACACTTCAAACGACAAATCGAGGAGGTTGCACATGAAAAGACTTGGACATGGTTAAGAAAAGGAAACCTCAAAAGAGATACTGAATCACTAATGATTGCTGCACAGAATAATGCCATAAGACAACTATATCAAAGCGAAAATTGATAAGACCCAACAAAATATGCGGATAGAGATGAGACTGTAAACCATGTTCTCTGCGAATGTAGTAAACTAGCACAACGGGAGTACAACACTAGACACGACTGGGTCGGGAAGGTGATCCACTGGAAATTATGCAAAAACAATTATAATTTGACAATACAACAAAATGGTATATGCATAAACCAGAATCTGTTCTTGAGAACGAAACGCATAAAATTCTCTGGGACTTTGAGATAAAAAACGGATTACCTTATCCCAGCAAGAAGAGCAGACCTAGTGCTGATTAACAAAAAAAGAAAGAACTTGTCAATTGGTGGATTTTGCTGTTCCAGCAGATCACAGGTGAAGCTAAAGGAAAATGAAAAAATGGCAAATACCTGGACCTTGCCAGGAAGTTTAAAAGTTATGGAATATGAAAGTCAAAGTGATGCAATTCTAGTTGGTGCACTTGAAATGTCCAAAAGATTGGAAAAGGTTTGGAAAATCTGGAAATCAGAGAAGGGTTGATACCATCCAGAACACTGCACTGCTGTAATCTGCCAGAATACACAGAAAAGTCCTGGAAGACCTGAGGAGCTTGCTGTCAGTCAGTGAAAGACCATCAGCTAATGCTGATGTGAAAACTCAAAAGAGTAGATAATAATAATAATTAATAATGATAATAATAATAATAATGTATACGTATCAAGAAGGAAAGTGGAAGAAATCTTGCCAACATTAGAAACTGCGTAGATGTCACAATCCAAGACTCGAAATTACACAAAAAAAGAGCAAAAAAGATTACTTGTGGCAACCAATAACAGCAGATGTAACATATGAACAACAGAAAACAACACTGAACAAAGATGGAAGAAACAAACACAATTTATGGATACTTCGAAAACGTCAAATTGGAGAAGTGAAGCTCTAGTTCTGAGAAGTGTGAAGTGCCCCTTTATTGTCATTACTCCAGTTCCACCAAACTTCTAATAGGCCATACATCTCAAATATAGATGGAGGCGCGGTTGTGTAATGTTTAGAGTCATAGATGGACTCGTCGATCCGAGTTCAATTCTAGATTGATGCTGTCTACATTTCACATAGCGATAATACCCTTGGAAAAGGTATGCATCCACCTGCTACCCTTCGAGCTATGAGTAAATAGCAGGGCATACTTGGCTCTTTAACCTTTGTTAGGCAACCAGTCTGGGAGAAGGAAACCTCTGAATTCAAACCTATTAAACTCCGCCTAATAAATTTAGTTTGTGTCACATCCTGCTCATGTGGAGGGGTTGGTAAATATGAACGTCTCAAATATAGCTCTAAAACTGTAACTTTAAATAAAGCTAAAAGTTTTTCAGTTAAGATAAAAATGAAACTATCTAATTACTGTTTATTTATTCGATCTTATCAAATTAATTTAACTATTATCATTATTTGAATTATCACTTGATATCCATTAGGTAATAGTTTAATAATATACCTTCAATTCTTTTCTATTTATTTTTTAAAACTAAGTTAATTGCAGAGAAAATTTGGACTATTGTCCTCATCTTTTATTGTTGTCTGTACAAAGTTTTCGGCCGATGTGTCCGCCGGTCTTCTTCAGGTATTTCTTTGTCCGACTTAGGAACCTTCTCGAACTCGGAAACCTTGTCGTAATCGAGAGCCTTCACGGGAACTTTTGAACAACAAACCCTTAATCCAATCCACGGGAATATACTGTTCTCATTCCGCTAACATAATGGTTACAAGTCTTAAACTATGTTGATTATTATTCTATGTTATTGATAATAGTCCGAATGATACAAATATTAAAGCCTCATTCCCCAAATTCAGAGGAATAATCAACAATCTGTTTTCATTTTAATCCAGTTCGCCTTTATGAGTGATTGTATCCCCAGCAGTTGAAGCACTTCTCCAAAAACGTTGTGTCCTGGGTATGATACTAAAATTGATGCTCCAGTTTCTAAAGATGGGTTGTATGGAGTACCTTTTTATTATCATAGGGTCAATCTATGGATAAGATAGTTCTGTTGAAAAATCATTTGAATTCGATAGGAATAATTTGTCATAGTACAATGAATTCTTTGTATTAACAAATGTCTCTTGAAGCTAAAAAGTATTTAGTAATGATTATCATGAAGGTAATTCTATGTCAAATCATCCAGGCCATGTCACCCACCCACTGAATTTTTCTGAAATTTTGTCCAAGTGTGGGTTATGATAAAGTTAGACCATCTCCAAACTTTGAGCTTCCAATTCCAAAATTGCGGGGTTATGTAGAATTTTAGCTCTCCAAATTTGAGGTGGCGCGAGAAAAAATGCTTGACTTTTTGTAACTTATTTTTGTCTGTAAAAATGAGTTTCAGAGCTTCCCAACAACTAAAAAATTGTTTTATAAACATTTTGTTAAGGAATCCACAAGTGCTATCAAAAGAGTCAATAAATTTTAAATTATTGAGATTTTTTTTTTCTTAGCAAGATCAATATCCTTCATCTACGACAAAATTATTTTTCTTTTATTATTTCACATATATTTTAAACTTATGTGTACCAAAAACATAACTCCGCCAATTTCTGGGATTGCCAAAACGTTAACATAAGTCGTACCTGGAAAAGAATCAGAAAAATTGAAGGTGGTGGTGGGTGACAATTTTACTTTTTCCTGTATGATTTGACATAGTTGGAATGTTCAGTTTCGGGCCTTCCTCTCAACGGTTTATTGCACACCAGCTTTCCTCACTGATTGTAAGCCCCACAAAATAAATCCAGTATATTGTACAATCAAATATAACAAATAAATAACGGCGAAAAGTTGTTTTCTAAATCAACGCGCGTTAATGGGAATATTGCGCATTCGCAAGCAGCTGATGAAATAATGTTTTTACTTCGATTAACAATGTTTTTTTTATTATTATTATATGATTATGTAATCATATATAACGGAAATAAAATTGCGAAAAAGAATGTTTTGCACACAAGACCGGAGAAAAAACACACGGTGAGGAACTTTTCAGACGTTTTTTTTTTTTTTTTTTTTTTTTTTTTGTTTTGCTTTATATTAATTAGCATTGAGTAATCAGTAGCAAAAGTTTGGTCTGGATTGCATTGTTTATTCTTCGGAATTTTCTCTTAAGCGACAAGTGGATATCTTCCTTCAACAATTTGAATTTTTTGTTCTTTCTCTCTGAACACCCCCGGTAGGTTTTTTTTTAACAACTTGTTGTTATTTTTTTTTCATTGTAGAAAATTGTATCCCCAAACACAATCTGATTTGCCATCCAATGAGAACTGGGGCTAAGATGAATGGGCACTGAATTCTCTTATCACATTTTACGGATGGCGCTACAAAAATCTTGTCAACTGGTTAAATTCTCTGGTCTCAAAAAAGATCACTGCGTTTATCGGGCAAAATCAAACTTAAGACTTTAACAGTTTAATAACTATCAATTTGCAGCTGCAGTGACTTTTGATTAAATCTGTAAACCCAGGCAGAAAAATCAAGTCTAATTGAATATTTCGGTTTTAATGGGGTTTTTTTTTGGGGGGGGTCTCTAATTGAATATTTCGGTTTTGTTTTTGTTTTTCATGTTCATATTTTAAACAAAATTATTTTCACTGACTTACAGTAATACTTTTATTTTTCTCATTTAACCTACACTTATATAAAGGGCACGTGTGTATATATAAAGGTGTGTATGTATGGATATCGAAGAATTACATAAATAAAACAATTAACGACAACATAACTATGCTTACATTCACTGTTAGTGAGTCTTGAGCGTTTGGTGCAAAAATGATGAAGATTGATTTATATTCGCGAGATAAGTTTAACCAATCAATTATGGAGTACAAAACAATTTTTTTTTCTTTTTTCTTTTTCTTTTTTTTTTTTCAGGCCGGATTAATATGGGGTTGTTTTGTTTGTTTTTATACGTGGTATCTTATGTTTATATCCAGCAAGGATTGAACTCGCTTTTCAGTGGTCATGAATTTACAAGGATAGCTTGCTAATCATTACACAACCTTTTTTTTGTTTTGTTTTTTCTCTGGTCCTACCCAAAGTGCCACGGCGGGTAGCCACTTCTAGTAGATAATAACGCCAACAGAAAACCTTGTTTGTGTAACAGTTCTATCGAATTGGAAGGTTTGTCTTGCACAATTTTCTCTTTTATTCTTTTTTGTTTATTTCACTATTTTCTTTTCTTTTTGTTTCAGTGCGATAGGCTTTGTGAATATTTTAATAAAACACAAAAACGAACCGAATTTTTATTCTTCCTAAAAAGCTTCTTTATCTTTCATATCAAACAATTCTTTTGCGAAAAATTGGCGTTCAAAATTAAATTGCCATGAAAAAAGAAAGACATTAAATCACGTCACATGAAATAAAGACGAGAACAATAAATAATCTGTGTAGTTAACAATGCTGAGGCCTATAATCGGACAGTGAGAGTCTATCCCTTTTAGCTAGTGCTAGACTAGGGAGAGTGCGTTTTTTTTTCACATCTTCGCACAGATAAGATTACCCAATCTGCTACTAAGTGCCGAGTTGGCGGGGCTAGTACCGAACCAGGAACCTTGCGATTGCGTTAGGTGGGTGCTCTACTGTCCCTTATAGTGATTAAACGATGAGATAATTTATTTTATTCAATAATGATCCGAGAACGAATATCATATATAACACATATTCCATTGGGAATAGATATAGAGATTGGTAAAGGCTTACATATTTATATGCAAGGTTGTTAAATACACGGTTCTAAAATATTGATTAAGATTTACATTTCGCTTCAAAAAGCAGCGGTTTTAAGTTCGAACCTTGATGAAAGTAAGATTTCAAATGTTTCACTTTGATTCGAATCTTATAAAATATGAAAATATTTCCATGGAAACTCGATTAGCCATAAATCAACCAGGTAGATAAAAAAAAGAGGATAACAACTCACCTTCGTAGACAATCTGTGATGCTCTTTACGTCTTCAGACTAGAAGTGGCTACCGACGTTGGCTGGGCTAGAGCGGGAGGGAGCAACAAATTTTGTCTTCTGAGTTTTATTATTACTGAATCGCGAGTTGGATCTAGCAGGATCCCCATTAAAATCTCTACGTAAAAAAAATAACTTGATTTGATTTAGGTTGCAATCAGACAAAAAAAGAGTGCACGGATAATCTGAACAGAAAATAATAATGTTCATCATATTAAATATTAAATGCAAAATAAAATTCCCATGCTCTACTATTTTTAAACTTTTAAAAAAATTATCTTAACGAATATAAATCAAATCTTTATTATTTTTGCTCAAAAAGTAAAGATCTGAGGAGAGCAGGAATAAAGGGTAGTTGGTTGTGTTATGTATGTGTGTGTGTGTGTGTCCGGAGGAAACAACGAAAATAAGACAATTAACAACAAAATAAATATATATACACACATTCATTATCACCAGATTCTTACTTTTTGAGCAAAAAATAATAAAGATTTGATTTATATTCGTTAAGATAATTTTTTTTAAAAGTTTAAATGTAATAGCATGGAATTTTATTTGCATTTAATATTAAATATGAGACATTATTATTTCTGTTCAGATTATCCGTGCACTCTTTTTTTTCTTCCCCTAAATCAAATCAAAGTTATTTTTTTACGTAGAGATTTAATGGGGCATCCTGCTTAGGATCCAAACTCGCGATTCAGTAATAATAAAACTCAGAGACAAAAATTTTTGCTCCCCCCGCTCTACCCAGCCAACGTCGGGTAGCCACTTCTAGTCTGAAGACGTAAAGAGCATCACAGATTGTCTACGAAGGTGAGTTGTTATCCTCTTTTTTTATCTACCTGGTTGATTTATGGCTAATCGAGTTTCCATGGAAATATTTTCATATTTTTAAGATTCGAATCAAAGTGAAACATTTAAATCTTACCTTCATCAAGGTTCGAACTTAAAACCGCTCTTTGAAGCGAAATGTAAATCTTAATTCATATTTTTAGAACCGTGATTTAACACTTGCATTAATATGTAGCCTTTTTTACCAATCTCTATATCCTATTCCCAATGGATATTGTGTTATATATGATATTCTTCTCGGGATCATTATGAATAAAATAATTATCTCATCGTTTAATCACTATAAGGGACCAGTAGAGCACCCACCTAAGCAATCGCAAGTTCCTGGTTCCGTACTAGACCCCGCCAACTCGCACTTGAGTAGCAGATTGGGGTAATCTTAATCTGTGCGAAGATGTGAAAAAAAAAAAAACGCACTCTCCCTAGTCTAGCACTAGCTAAAAGGGGATAGACTCTCACTGTCCGATTAAAGGCTCAGCAATTGTAACTACACAATTATTTATGTCTTCGTCTTTATTCATGTGACGTGATTTAATGTCTTTCTTTTTTCATGCAATTTAATTTTGAACGCCAATTTTTCGCAAAGAATTGTTTGATATGAAAGATAAAAGAGCTTTTAGGAGAATAAAATTCGTTCGTTTTGTGTTTTATTAAATATTCACAAAGCCTATCGCACTGAAAAAAAAAAAAAAAGAAAAAATAGTGAAAATAAACAAAAAAGAAGAAAATTGTGCAAGACAAACCTTCAATTCGATAGAACTGTTACACAACAAGGGTTTTCTGTTTGGCGTTTATTATTTACTAGAAGTGGCTACCGCCGTCGCCTGGTAGAAGAAGAAAAAACAAAACAAAAAAAAGGTTGTGTAAGATTAGCAAGCATCCTTTAAATTCATGACCACTGAATAGCGAGTTCAATCTTGCTGGATATACCATAAGATACCCACGTATAAAAACAAACAAAACAACCCCTATATTAATCCGGCCTGAAAAAAAAAAAGAAAAAGAAAAAAAAAAAAAAAATTTGTTTTGTACTTCCATATTGATTTGTTAAACTTATCTTCGCGAATATAAATCAAATCTTTCATCATTTGCACCAAAGCTCGAAGACTCACTAACAGTGAATGTAAAAGCATAGTTATGTTGTCGTTAATTGTTTTATTTATGAATTCTTTCCGGATATCCATACATACACACCTTTATATTATACACACGTGCCTTTTATATAAGTGTAGATAATGAAGAAAAATAAAATATTACTGTAAGTCAGTGAAAATAATTTTTTTAAACATGAACAAAAAAACAAAAAACCTAAAACGAAATATTCAATTAGAGACCCCCCCCCCAAAAAAAAAACCCCATTAAAACCCGAAATATTCAATTAGACTTGATTTTTCTGCCTGGGTTTACAGATTTAATCAAAAGTCACTGCAGCTGCCAAATTGATAAGTTATTAAAACTGTTAAAAGTCTTAAGTTTGATTTTGCCCGATAAACGCAGTGATCTTTTTCTGAGACCAGAGAATTTAACCAGTTGACAAGATTTTGTAGCGCCATCCGTAAAATGTGATAAGAAAATTTCAGTGCCCATTCATCTTAGCCCCAGTTCTCATTGGATGGCAAATCAGATGTGTTTGGGGATACAATTTTCTACAATGAAAAAAAAAAATAACAACAAAGTTGTTAAAAAAAAAAACCCTACAGGGTGTTCAGAGAGAAGAATAAAAAATTCAAATTGTTGAAGAAGAAATCCTTGTCGCTTAAGAGAAAATTCCGAAGAATAAACAATGCAATCCAGACCAACTTTGCTACTGAATTACTCAATGCTAATTTAATATAAAGCAAAAAAAAAAAAAAAAAAAAAAAAAAAAAAAAACGTCTGAAAGTTCCTCACCGTGTGTTTTTTCTCCGGTCTTGTGTGCAAAACATTCTTTTTCGCAATTTTTATTTCCGTTATATATGATTACATAATCATATAATAATAAAAAAAAAAAAACTATTGTTAATCGAAGTAAAAACATATATTCATCAGCTGCTTGCGAATGCGCAATATTCCCAAACGCGCGTTGATTTAGAAACAACTTTTCGCCGTTATTTATTTGTATATTTGATTGTACAATATACTGGATTTATTTTGTGGGGCCTTACATCAGTGAGGAAAGCTGGTGTGCAAATAAAACCGTTGAGAGGAAGGCCCGAAACTGAACATTCCAACTATGTCAAATCATACAGGAAAAAGTAAAATTGTCACCCACCCACCCCTTCAATTTTTCTGAATTCTTTTCCAGGTACGGACTATGTTAACGTTGGCAATCCCAGAAAATTGGCGGAGTTATGTTTTTGGTACACATAAGTTTAAATATATGTGAAATAATAAAAGAAAATAATTTTGTAGTAGATGAAGGATATTGATCTTGCTAAGAAAAAAAAATCATCAATAACTTAAAATTTATTGACTCTTTTTGATAGCACTTGTGGATTCCTTAACAAAAATGTTTATAAAACCAATTTTTAGTTGTAGGGAAGCTCTAGAACTCATTTTACAGACAAAAATAAGTTACAAAAAGTCAGCATTTTTCGCGCCCACCTCAAATTTGGAGAGCTAAAATTCTACATAACCCCGCCAATTTTTGGAATTGGAAGCTCAAAGTTTGGAGATGGTCTAACTTTATCATAACCCACACTTGGACAAAATTTCAGAAAAATTTAAGTGGGTGGGTGACATGGCCTGGATGATTTGACATGGAATTACCTTCATGATAATCATTACTAAATACTTTTAGCTTCAAGAGACAATTTGTTAATACAAAGAATTCATTGTACTATGACAAATTATTCGTATCGAATTCAAATGATTTTTCAACAGAACTATCTTATCCATAGATAGGACCCTATGATAATAAAAAGGTACTCCATACACCCCAATCTTTAGAACTGGAGCATCAATTTTAGTATCATACCCAGGACACAACGTTTTTGGAGAAGTGCTCAACTGCTGGGGATACAATCAACCAATAAGGCGACTGGATTAATAAATGAAAACAGATTGTGATTATTCCTCTGAATTTTTTGGGATGAGGCTTTATAATTTGTATCATTCGGACTATTATCAATAACATAGAATAATAATCAACATAGTTTAAGACTTGTACCCAATTATGGTTAGCGGAATGAGAACAGTATACTCCCGTGGATTGAATTAAGGGTTGTGTTCAAAGTTCCGTGAAGGCTCTCGATTACGACAAGGTTTCCGAGTTCGAGAAGGTTCCGAAGTCGGACAAGAAATACCTGAAGAAGACCGGGGGACACATCGGCCGAAACTTTGTACAGACAACAATAAAGATGAGGACAATAGTCCAAATAATACAGATTGTGATTAGTTTTCTCTTGCAATTAACTTCGGTTTTAAAAAAATAAATAGAAAAGAATTGAAGGTTATAATTATTAATCTATTACCTAATGGATATCAAGTGATAATTCCAAAATAATGATAATAGTTTAATTAATTTGATAAGATCGAATAAATAAATACAGTAATTAGATAGTTTCATTTTTATCTTAACTGAAAAACTTTTAGCTTTATTTAAAGTTACAGCTTTAGAGCTATATTTGAGACGTACATATTTACCAACCCCTCCACATGAGCAGGATGTGACACAAATTTATTAGGCGGAGTTTAATAGGTTTGAATTCAGAGGTTTCCTTCTCCCAGACTGGTTGCCTAACAAAGGTTAAAGAGCCAAGTATGCCCTGCTATTTACTCATAGCTCGAAGGGTAGCAGGTGGATGCATACCTTTTCCAAGGATATTATCGCTATGTGAAATGTAGACAGCATCATCTAGAAATTGAACTCGGATCGACGAGTCCATCTATGACTCTAAACATTACACAACGCGCCTCCATCTATATTTGAGATGTATGGCCTATTAGAAGTTTGGTGGAACTGGGAGTAATGACAATAAAGGGGCACTTCACACTTCTCAGAACTAGAGCTTCACTTCTCCAATTTGACGTTTTCGAAGTATCCATAAAATTGTTGTTTCTTCCCATCTTTGTTCAGTGTTGGTTTTCTGTTGTTCATATGTTACATCTGCTGTTATTGGTTGCCACAAGTAATCTTTCTTTGCTCTTTTTTGTGTAATTTTCGAGTCCTTGGATTGTGACATCTACGCAGTTCTCTATGTTGGCAAGATTTCTTCCACTTTCCTTTCTTGATACGTATACATTATTATTATTATTATCATTATTAATTATTATTATTATCTACTCCTTTTGAGTTTTCACATCAGCATTAGCTGATGGTCTTTCACTGACTGACAGCAAGCCTCCTCAGGTCTCCAGGACTTTTCTGTGTATTCTGGCAGATTACAGCAGTGCAGTGTTCTGGATGGTATCAACCCTTCCTCTGATTTCCAGATTTTCCAAACCTTTTGGGACCATTTCAAGTGCACCAACCACAATTGGCATCACTTTGACTTACATATTCCATAACTTTTTCAGTTCTCTGGCAAGGTCCAGGTATTTGTCCATTTTTTCATTTAGCTTCACCCTGTGATCTGCTGGAACAGCAAAATCCACCAATTGACAAGTTCTTTCTTTTTTGTTAATCAGCACTAGGTCTTCTCTTCTTGCTGGGATAAGGTAATCCGTTTTTATCTCAAAGTCCCAGAGAATTTTATGCGTTTCGTTCTCAAGAACAGATTCTGGTTTATGCATATACCATTTTGTTGTATTGTCAAATTATAATTGTTTTGCATAATTTCCAGTGGATCACCTTCCCGACCCAGTCGTGTCTAGTGTTGTACTCCCGTTGTGCTAGTTTACTACATTCGCAGAGAACATGGTTTACAGTCTCATCTCTATTACCGCATATTTTGTTGGGTCTTATCAATTTTCGCTTTGATATAGTTTGTCCTTATGGCATTATTCTGTGCAGCAATCATTAGTGATTCAGTATCTCTTTTGAGGTTTCCTTTTCTTAACCATGTCCAAGTCTTTTCATGTGCAACCTCCTCGATTTGTCGTTTGAAGTGTCCATATAATTGTTTTTCTTCCCATTTTTGTTTTTTAGTCTTTGTTGTTATCGTTATTATTAGTAGTAGTATAAGTTAACTGGTGGTCTAAGTGATAGCAAGTCTACTCGGGTGTCTAGGACTCTTCTGAGTATTCTAGCAGATCTCAATACTGTTATTATTATTAATTGATCAATTAGTTAATTTTTTTATGATAACAATGATTAATATTTTTATAATAACAAAGGTGGTTCAAGCATTAAGAAAGGCCATAGATTAGTGATCATACCCAAGATCGATCTATTGGGAAATATTAACAGTGGAAACAATCAGCGTATTCTAAAGCCCACGAAAAAGTGTGTGTGTGTGGGGGGGGGTGCTCTCTAGAATGAACAACATAAGAATTTCAGTTCCGAAGCGAGCCACAGAAAATATCTCTAATTCTGTAATCTTTTCACGTACAAGACCTCGAACGCCTCTCACGGTTGCACTGAACACATGGAAAGTACACGTGAACCGAGCGAGGTGTAATCTTTATGAATTCAACACAAAGAAATAAAAAAGTTGGAAGAGAAGAAATTGAAAAACATACAGCAAAAATATTCGGTGGTAAGTCATACGCACACAATATGCACTTGCATAGATTTCAGCTTATTGCAATCAGTTTTTAAAAGAAGCAGAAGTCGAAGTAGAGAGAGAGAGAGAGAGAGAGAGAGAGAGAGAGAGAGAGAGAGAGAGAGAGAGAGAGAGAGAGAGAGAGAGAGAGAGAGAGAGGAGAGAGAGGAGAGAGAGAGAGAGAGAGAGAGAGAGAGAGAGAGAGAGAGAGAGAGAGAGAGAAGCTGAAGTTTCTTGAAATGCTTTTATTGTGATTGGAAAGATGGGAATATGTTGTAACCGGGTTTGTGGGAGAATCTTTCAGATGGTCGCCTTTGCAAAATAAATACGCGTATCAAATAAGAACCAGAACGAGAATAGCAAAAACATGTCGTCTGTTATTTTTCACTATTTGCTAAAATCTTTTTTTCTTCTCTCTCAGATCTGGGCTTATTTGTATTCTGTGTTGCATACAACTTTGCGAACGATGAATCGACAAGCCATTTACTCATGGGGGAGGGGAGTGAGCGACGAAGCAATCCTTGTTGTGGCTGTTCTTTTTAGTTCTTTATTTTTAAACATTATTTCCACTTTTCTCTTGTTTCATTGATGGCTTTTGTATTCGCCATTGCAACTTCGTAGTAGACTTAATCTTGAAGTGCTTCAATAAGAAACAGATGAGGAGAAGTGGCAGGAAGTTATAACCATCATTTAAAAATGGAAATATAAGTGCATTCGCCATTGCTGAGTGCGCGTAGAGTTTATTGTTACAGCATAGAATTAAATCTAAAACGTTTCTATTTGGTCATTTAAATAAATTTTCCAACAGAGAAACTTTATGACGTCAGCTTTATATATCTGTTAGTAATCACTTTTATGATCATCGACATTGCAGTCTCGGAAGACTATAGAGTTTTTGTGCCCCGGAAGTTACAGCGCCTCCTGTAACTGTGAAATCCAATGTTCGTAAAACATTCTCGACCGTAGATGTCGCATATGAAGGTTGTCCCTGAAGATGTTGATGTACCGGTGCTTTGTTGCCACCGTTTTCTTATGGACCATTTGGATTCATTGTATTGCTTCAGGGTGCCTTCAGACATGAACAGTCCGCCACGGAGGGCCTGCTGCCACTGAGGGTGGTCCTGAGCTAATTTTTTTCCATCTGGAAGGGGTCATTCCAAAGCATCTGATATTATTCTTTTATATATTTGTTATTGTTGTAATTTGGTACATGAATTTTAAGGAACCGGAAATATCAGTTCCGCAATTGCGTAAGAAAACGGAAGTTGTGGTGCCACCATTATTATTTGCCAATAAAATTTATGGCTGGATTCTCAATCTGACTGATATCTTTTGTCAGATTTATTAAAGTTACCCTACTGAGTAATTTTGACAGATAAAATATTTCAGCGCCTGTAAAGTAAGAAACTGGCGGACTGGCTTATAGTCAACATCAGCCAGACAGCGAGGGAGTCTATCCCCTTTTCGCTTACACTAGGTCAGGGATTGTTTTTTTCGCTGAGGTAGAGCACCACACCTATGTGACCTTTTTCAGTAACAAAATAAGTTTACAAATAAATAAACACCCACAATTTTGTGTAAAATATTCAACATTCTTAATTAATAATTGATTGATGTACGCAACATTTTATTTGAATTGGACAGAACTAAATTTTCATTTCAATTTTCAAAGATTCTTTTACTCCTTTTAATTTGATGATTTTACTTATGATATAAACCCTCAAACATTGATGTTTTAAATTCCCACCCACCCAGAAATTGACTTTTCCTAGTAATATTTAATTTGTTTTGCTAGTAATATTTAATTAAAAGTAGTATGTTTGTAGTGGTGTGGATGCAGGCGTGATAATGGTTTCTAGCACAGAAAACATATTTAGGGAACCAAGTTCAATCCTGGCGCAAAAGAGTTCAATGAAATCACTTAGAAATGTCATCCATTCACTTCATCCACTCTGCCTTAATTACAAAAAACCTTGTCAAAATATTTTCTCATCTCGATTGTATCAACGGAAGAAGTTCAAATTATGTATGAGTGTGCATTTCTCTTTGCTTAAATGACTTTCCGGGGAATAGAATATCGAGGTAATCGCAGCATCGACTGTCGATATAAATATTAACCTAATAATTAAGGTTTATAAAGAATAGAAAAGTGCTCAATACTTTAGTTGAGCGGATTAAGTAGAAAGGTATAGATAGATAACTTACTTAAGTTTCACCAAAAATAGTTCATCAGCGTTGGACAATTAATTTATGGAAATGGCATGAAATAATCTCTTCTTTTAGCTCTAGATAAATAGGTAGATTGAACTTTGTTAAAGGCAAGCGTCTCGGAGAATCAAAACTTCTGAATGTTAACCTTATACAGCCTAGTAGGGTAATTTGTCACATATTTTAAACGTCCTCACATATACCAAACACGCTACAATTTTCAAAATGGAACCCTGGAAAAACAATTATGAACCTTTGTCAATATACACTTTTCCCATCTCCCAGTATTCAAAAAAAAAAATCTATCACTGTTAAGACAACACTTTTTTTCCATCCTAATATCCGGATGAAGGATAAATTAAAACCGAAACGTTTTAACGTCGACGTCATCATCAAAAATAAATCAATTTCTTTTAGAATACCTTGTTTTCCTACAAACTGTCGGATTTATTTCCATATATATAATGATTCTTTTATGTTTTTACATCTGATTTTTGTCATTTTTTCACTTGGTGTATTTTTAGTTCTCCACACTTGCCAAAACCAACACATGCCTACCAACTTGGATTCATTCTCTCCACGAACCTATTTACTCATTTCAATACATACCACTTTTCCATTGCGTAGAAATCACTCTTCCTCACATATCCATCTCTCCTTTCAGTGTCTCTGTTCCCTTTACAGTTCATTCACAGACATGTCTCTTTCTTACTTTCATTAGCGAATGATTACAAATGAAATATTCATAAACACGCCACTGAAACCAACGTTTTCAATTGATCCACAGTTAGAAGCCTCTTCCAGCTTTGTTTGACCATCACTGCGACAATCTGACCACCTGAAGAGTTCTCTCCCCTTTTATCACTCACTTGTCAAGTTAAAAGAACCAAACGACACAACAGGGGCGGGGGGGGTAGAACACAGTTTCCATGATGAATAATTCTGTTTGGAAATAGACTTGATTCGATTTAGTTTATTTCGTTTTATTTCAAGATTTTTTTTGTTTTTTTTTGCGGGGGTTGATCAGCGTAGGTCAGAGAGTCACCTACTTAAGTATAGGGACGATTCTGAAATCATTTTCCTGTTTGAATATTCGATTTTAGATCTGGAATGAAGCCAGCTGGAAAACTAAGTTCACCTCCACTCACACCTACCCTTCTTTTTTTTTTTTTAAATGAACGACTAAATAAAGTAATGAACGTGTGCCGTAATGCAGATGGTGTCCTCCTGTTCGATCGATTCAATCGACTTTGGGCGTCACTTGTGACAGTTAACGAAGGTGACTGTTATTGGTGGCTCTCACGACATGGAGATCATCCGGAATAAGTTTCGACAAAGATAAGCAAATGCCATTAATCAGTCGATGAGAATGTGAAGTTGCAAATGCCTAAGCACGATTCAAACATCGGATCAGTGATCAGCAACAACCAATGCTGTCGTGAATCCTTCCAACAGAAAATAACCCACACCCTCTTCCGCTATTAACCCCCTAAACGGCTTGTTTTACATAATAGACTCTCTTACTCTAGACATGGAGAAGAGAAGAGAAAATATAAGACACAGTATGTGTTAGTGGCTAAAAGTAATACCAAGTGAGTAAAAGTTGTTACTTATTTTCCGAGAAAACTTCTTTCTGGTTAATTCTCGTCTAATAAAGACGTTGGCGTAGTGTCCAATTTTTTAAAATTGCATCTGCGCCATTTAATATAATGTAGTACGTATTTAGCCAACTCGTTCGCTATAGATAGGATGTGACACAAGATAATAATTATGGGGCATCCAGCAAGAATCAAACTAAATAGTTGTTGGCATTTTTCTGTCTGCTAAAGACGATGGTGTAGTGGCCAATTTTTAAAATCTGCAACTCCTGAACAGACCAGTTTATTGAATGGCAGTCTCTGGTGCAGTGACTGCAAACAAAAAGTGATGCTTTCTGGAATTGCTGTTGCATCTCCTTCCTTCTGGCTCTCTTTTCTGTGGTGGCTTATTTCGTTTCTTTTTCACTTCTTTACGTCCCCTGTTTGACAAGGAGGTGCCAGGCCACTTGATTTTCTGCACCAACCTCCCACGTGTTGATGTTGACGTGGCATGTCTTTATGTCCTTCTTGCAGACGTCTTTAAAGCGTAGGCGTGGCCTCCCTACTGGTCGGATGCCTTCTTCTAATTCGCCATACAGTAGGTCTTTGTGGATGCGGCCTTTGTCCATCCTCCTGATGTGACCAAGCCAGCACAGGGGTTCTGTATGATGATGGCGAACATGCTTGTTCAGGAACGTCTGTGTTGGACACTTTGTCCTGCCAGCAAATGCGTAAGATGCGGCGTAGGCATCTGAGGTGGAAATTGTCCAGTTTCCTCCGTGGCTTGAGTATGTGGTCCAAAATTCGGATAATGGGTATAATTTTGCCGCGGACGTGAAGGTGACAAACCACCCTGGACTGTAAGGTGTCGAGCTCGCATGATACTCTCCAAATGATACTTTAGGCAAAATTCGGCTGCTCTGGGTGCTTTTGCCGAGGTCGTGAATGTGAGGGATCACATAGAACCGTGAGTGAGATGCTGAGCTTGCCTGATACTCTCCGAATGCTACACAACGGATTTGACAATGGCTCATATCCCAGCCTCAGAATTTACGGATTTAAGCCCTTGTCAGATCATCAAGGTCCATGTAACCCGTGCGAAATTTCTTGAACCATCTTGGTTGTTGTACTGTAATCAACTGTGCCTCCCCCTTTTTCACGAAAAATATTTTTGGTTACTTCTGCGGCATTATGGTTACCGTCGTAGGAAATGGACACGGCGAAACGGGTTCAAATTCTGGACGAGGCCACTATAATCCAGGTAGAGAAGTGTTTCTTCCCTCTAAATGGGGAGTGTTATATGAAGATGAAGGTGTTTATTCATTTAGAGGGAAGACAAAAAATCCACTACCCATCCCCCAGCCACTGCCCTACTGTTTTTCATCATTCTGAAAATTTCGTTCATTGAAGCTAGAACTGGGCTTTTGGTCCTGATGATGGTCTAAATGGCCGAAACGTTGCATCGTCGACAATAAACATGCAGTTTCAATAACATCCCGTGTTTGTCTACTTTTCTCCACATATTGTCGGATTAACCTCCTCACATTTCTTCCATATATATATATGTGTGTGTGTGTGTGTGTGAGGATACTACACATGTGCATCTAGCTGATATTTATTGTGTCTTTTTACATTCACAACTTTTTAGCTTAGCAGTGCACTTTTTTTGCGTTAACAAAACAAATATTTCTGACAGTCTTGAAAAAAAAACCCATATTTAGCAATGAATTGATAAATTGCTATTTATGAAACCAGTTGTTTGCCTGTGTCAATACATACAATTATGTTGTCAAAATAACCACCAAGAACGTTTGGAAATTCGCATTTTTTATATATTACATATTCGTTTTAAATTTGCCGAATGCTTTTTATACGAGGATGATAAAGATATTTTTTTCCATAAATATAAACTCTATAATGCAAATATATTATTAAAAAAAACTAGCAAATATGTACCCTCCAGATGCAAGTATTTAAGTTTAAAAGAAATACAATTTTATATTAAATTAGAAAGGCTAATGAATTTAAATAAGAATGCAGATAAAAGGTTTTGAAACAGAGAGGGGTATAGTCGAAAAATAGAACAACTGAAACTTACTCTTCACTCACTCCCGTCTTTTATTATTAAGTTTTCCTAATTTAACTATTTAGTTAAAATAGGAAGTAAATGATACAATTACTGTTATTTCTTCTTGTTAATGGATTTCTTTTAAGATTTATCCCCAAGATTTGCTCATATTAATTAAGATGAAACGAAACAATTAGAAATCAATAATACTAAATACATATTAAGCTTGACCCAGTGCAGCTAGGAATAATGTATACTGTGATAATACAAAGTCTGCACTCGTGCACCTCCGTTGCACAATGTGTTTGCGTCAATGTGGTGTATCCTCATGTCTCTCCTGCAGACATCTTTAAAGCGTAGGCGTGGTCTATCTACCGTTCAGGAGCCTTTAATTAATTCACCATACATACGATCTTTTGGGATGCGGTCATTTTCCATCCCCCTGACATGCCCAAGTCAGCGAAGGCACCTCTCGCAGGGGATGGAGAACATGCTGTTCATGTTGGCGCAATCCAGCACGTCTGTGTTGGGCAATTTATGCTGCCGGCGGATGTGCAGAATACTCGTAGACACCTGAGGTGGATATTGTTGGGTTTCCTTTCATGGCTTGGATATGTTGTCCCCGCTTCGCTACTGTTGAGGAAAAAAGATAATTAAAGTAAGTGGAGTGCCCTTATTGTCGGTATCAGCAGGACAGCGAGGGAGTCTATCTCCTTTTTGCTAACGCTAGACCAGGAGATTGTTTTTTGCGTCTGAGGTGGAGCGCTACAACCCACCGTCAGCTCCCCATTTTCGGCACAGAAGCTATGCTACTCATGTTGTTGAGTTGGCAATGACCGGTATCGAACTAGGAACCTTGTAATTCCTAGGCGGGTGCTCTACCAGCTGATAAACCGCCCCCCCCGATGTACTTCGAATAAAAATGACCTTGTGACACATCCTGCCCGTGGCGGAGGGTTTTCGATAAATATACGCCATAAAATATGTCAAACAGAAATCTTAATGCATTGATGAAAACCCCATCTGCATAGAATTCAATAGTCTCATCTTTTCACTAATCGATTCAACCTGAAGATCGTGCTATAAATTGATTTGATTAAAGCTCTATAATCGATAATAATTCTTTCGCTTCATCGCATTTATATTGTGTAGGTGTTGAGACTTTGAATCGCCCCAGACGTCAGACGCCTCGTGTGTTAATTTCTGAATCTTTTATTCAATAATATCAATTCTTTTAATTATGTCACTTCATCAATCCTTTTGAACTGAATATTTATCTTACTCTTATTTTATTGCATGTTGCTTTAGTTATCTCCCTTTATCAAACGTGTTTGTAACAAAAACAGTTAAATCAGCAAATGCACAACTAACCTAATTTTGAATTACGTCGCCTGTTTGAATTAAATTATTTTATAATAAATCATTTTAAACCTTTTTTTGTCTCTACAAGCCAATAACAGATCCTTGCAATAAAAGTTAAACAAATCTTTTAAAACAGAAAAAAAGATACATCAATTCAAATGGTAAAACTGTCTTTCATTTGCATCGATTTTGACGAACCAATTAAAGTCAAAGAAACGCTGTCTCTGTCTCTCTGTGATTGTATTTACCCAACACCTCTGCCAGTGGCAGGATGTTATACAAGATCGATATTTTGGTCTGAATTCATTGTTTTCCTTCTCACAGACTGGTTTCCTAACCAAGACTAAAAGACCCAGTCTGGCTTACTTTCAAATACTTACCAGTTTCTTCGGAAACTTGTGCCCAGTGGCTTCGGCTTCTGGACCGGTTAAGTAATTAATAGCGTTGATACCAGGGGTGCTATCCCTTCTAGACAAGATCTGCCCCCTTGATTTAAAGGTGCAGATCTGGGTTTATTGCCCAGTGCCTGAGGCACCCGCTTGAAGGGTAATGCCGATGAGATCAACGCATTTACCATCCATGAGCTTCGGTTCGTGGGGCGGTCCCACATTAAAAAGACCTTGTTTCATACCCGCAAAAGTGGGGGGCAAGGTAAATACTACTTTCAAATACTAATTTCAGGTCATGTAAAAAAAAAGGCCGATTTGTTGTCGGTATTTGTTTTGCATTGACACAAAGGTCAAAGGCGACTAAAGACTTAAAAATAGGAAGATAAACAAGTGAAATTCACGTCACTTTGGAATTACAGGTTCGTCTCATTATCATAAAGGTGTGTTCCTTTAACTCTCTCTCTCTCTCTCTCTCTCTCTCTCTCCTTATCGGTCATCGCTGTTGGGAAGTCGTCTAGTGAAGACGGATGTTTGGGGATTAAGGGAAATCATTGCAGGCGGGGGGGGGGGCGATGAACAATGATTTATTCTTCACTGATTAATAAAATCACCAGAAAACCATTAAACGAACAGAAATATGAATAAGTGATATGTGCAAACAAAATATAGACAAATTAAAAAATGCAATAAAAAACAAAAAAAAAAACATAAAAACTATAGTTATGATTACAATAAAAAAAATATAAACCGAATCAAATTTCGGCATTAAATAACCTAAAAGGAGTTGACATGCCGTTAAGTAGAAAGATGCAATATGGTAGAATATCTCCTGGACTAGTCGGAACTTTTTGTTACCTTACTAAGTCCAGCTAAATATGAAACATTTTATGCTGCCCAGAATGTATAAGAACAGAATTCCTTCAGCATATTAGCTGCTGCCCCAAAGACTTTGACTGATGTCGCTACATTAGGGCCACAATCAATACTCGTGGCGCTTTCTGGAGTTATTACTACATCCATTAAATCTAGAAAAATAACACCTAGGGCCAAATAACATCAACACTTTATCAAAGCCGGAAAGAAACCAACACATTTGCCGCCAGAGCTGAGACATTACAAATGGGTAATTCCATGTAAAATCATTCAGGCCATATCACCCACCGCCTTCAACTTTTCTGAAATTTTGTTCAAGTGTTGATTATATTAAAATTAGACAATCCCCAAAATTTGAGCTTCCAATTTCAAAAATTTGAAATTATGTCGATTTTTAGCACTCCAAATTCGAGGAGTGGGCGCGAAAAATGGCGACCTTTTATAACCTATTCAGTCTGTAAAATGGTTCTAGAGTTTCCATATTCCTAAAAATTGGTTTTAAAAGCATTTCTGCCCAAGGAATCCGGAAATGCTATCAAAAAAGTCTTAAAATTAACCAATTTTAAGTTATTGATGATTTATGATTTTTTCATAGCAAGATCAATATCCCGATGTGGCACTGCGTCGACGACAAATGTTTTTTCTATTATCATTTCACATATATTGAACATTATTTTTACCAAAAGGGATATTACGTAAATGTTACATTATTAGGGGGGGGCGTGGATAATTAAGGTTCGAAAAAGGATAAGTTTTAGTAAAATTATGTTTTAGTAAAAATAAGTTGTGATTGAAGAAGAAGAAGAAGAGAAATGTCTTTTCTATTATCATTTCACATATATTGAACATTATTTTTTACAAAAGGGATATTACGCAAATGTTACATTATTAGGGGGGGCGTGGATAATTAAGGTTCGAAAAGGATAAGTTTTAGTAAAATTATGTTTTAGTAAAAATAAGTTGTGATTGAAGAAGAAGAAGAAGAAGAAGAAGAGAAATGTCTTTTCTATTATCATTTCACATATATTGAACATTATTTTACAAAAAGGATATTACGTAAATGTTACATTATTAGGGGGGGGGGGGCGTGGATAATTAAGGTTCGAAAAAGGATAAGTTTTTAGTAAAATTATGTTTTGGTAAAAATAAGTTTGATTGAAGAAAAAGAAAAGAAATGTTTTGAAAAATATTTTGAAAGAAAGAATTTATTTGAAATGCGTTTTGTTTAGAATGTTTGTTGAAATTCCATCAAAGATTTGTTGGGTGGGGAGAGTTATTTTATTTTCGGGAGAATTATAAACACTCGCAGAGGAATGTTGGATTGTATCACAGCCCAAAATAAACATTTGTTAAAAGAAATTGCAGACTTGTTGTAAATCGTTCAAAGGGGTCACCACGGAAGGAAGGAAGTTTCACAAAGAATGAAGTGAGCCCAAAACTTGAGGAGACAAAGGACCCGTAGCGTAACACAAATCCCTCGATCGCATCATACAACCAAACACACATTCTGCTGATGATAAAAAGGCTTAATACACTTTATGAATTAAAGAATGTTACTGACGATGTGTTCCACCTCATCTGTGAGACTCTTACGATTAAGTCACGTTGAAAGCACCAGTTCCCGGTAGATCACCAAAGTTAAGCAGCGATAAGCTTGTTCAATACTTAGATGGGTGACCATTTAAGCAACAACAGGTACTGTAAGCAATCTGATATCAAAATGACTGGATTTGGCATTAAATGATCCTGAAAGGGTTGATAAGCCGTAAAATAAAAACAAACCAAAAAATCATATGTGAGACGTGACTAAAAGCAAACAATAGTATTATAATGGATATTCATTGTGTGTCTGTAACCGAAGCTACGTCACTGGTTATGTCATAATACTCTCAGCAAATGTGTAAGTTTATCAATGAGTATTTAATTGATGATCAAAATCATTAATGTATAGAATAAATCTTATTCATTAACAATGTCTCTGTGAAAATATGAGTTAGATTTGCCTCAACACAAGATGACTGACTTGAGTCTGTTGGAATACGTGGAGAGGGTAAAACATTGACTCTTGCTCTCGGCAGTTGTAACTTTGGGGGAAATAAAATTCTCATGAGAAAAAAAAAGTGGCCTTTTGTTATTACTAATAATTCTAAATGGCACAAGGCAAGATGTCACCTCATCACGCCAAATTGGTTTCCAGACTCCAAACATCATAGAATTGCCAGTCAATTGAACAGCAGCCCAGTAACCAGGATTCCAACCTCTCCAAATGTAGTGCCGATCCAGAGAGATTAGTATACAAATATTTTTTACTATCAACATCTCATCACTCCATTCGAAGAAATAACCAGAACGTAACAAAGTTTAACACGTCATCTCTCTATTCTGAAAGGAGAGTGTAACGCAACGAATTGAGTACTCAACAAGAATGGATAAAACAAAAGCTTCTTCGCCATAAAATAACCCCGTTGGTTGACATGCCGTAAAACCCAACCACCCAACCAACAAACTCACGTGCTGTTTTCGTATTTTTCCCTCCTAAATCATCGTGCACTTTGTTTTGAACTGAATTTATAAATGATCTATCTATCTATTTTGGGATTTTCTTCTCGGCAAATCAATAATTTATTTATAGTGAAATATAAAACTCTAACATTTATTGTAAAGAAATTTTATTCGAATTTCCGTTATTCATTTGAAATAGTCCAAAACAAAAAAAAGTTACAAATTCACCGATTGCATCCTGTGCAGGTAGGGGTGTGGATTTTTTCTATATATAGTTATTCTGTTGAAAGCCCACTCATACTTATAGACTCGGCAAGAACTATGTGATCTCTCTTGGCCAATCACTGGCAGTACTCTGCTGCTGATATAATACTTAAACCAACAATACTGGCCATAACTACTTTGACTTTCGTGGACGACGGACATAGGATTAAATCACTGGACCTTTAACAATACGCAGGATAGGACTTATTCGCTTACCAAAGGATTCCATAACTCAGGACTAACTTACTTTAAGTCCTTTTCAACTGGCCAAGAATGACGTTTAAAAACTTAACAGGGGGGGGGTCTTCAAAATAGGGAAGTTCTGTATCTGATACTAAATTACATTCGGCTTTCGTTCAGGAGTTCTGGGCAGTATGAAAGTACGTTTTCATTGCTATTACTCCCTGATGTTCTAGTCCTGGACTAGTAAATATAAAATTAATAGTATGATCACAGGGAGCCATCCCACAGGCGATACTTCTCCTCTCGTCTAAAGAGGGTTGAATTTATTGGCTCTTGCCTGATGCCCCCCCCCCCAAAAAAAAATTGCGTGGTTCCCCACTGCAATGATTCTTGTGTTCGACTAACATGGTTTGATGTCATTAAATACTTACTCCCAGGTCCACTCTGATCCAGAGTGATAGTACCATTTAGTTTCCTATCTATGGATCAAACAGGTATGGCCGAAAATTATTAATACTAGCAAGAATATGCGCCCTCCGTGCGTACGTATTTAAGTTTTAACATAATAAAATATACCAGATCACCATGAGATAATTTAATCCCACTGATCAGTTGTTACAAAGAAATGATTTCGATCCTGTCTATTCGTTCCATAATTGTAGCTTTGCGTTTTTCTATGGCCAACTCGCGTAATGTAATAGTTAATAGATCACTTGCTGTTTTATGTTTTGAACATTTGATAATCTAAGCTATGTAACTGACAACCCAATCTTGTAAAAAAGATATTTTAAAACTTAGTATTATTCGGACTATTGTCCTCATCTTTATTGTTATCTGTACAACGTTTCAATTGGACACATAATGTAGTGGATATAGGCGTTGAGTTAAGACAGTTCTAAGTGACAGTTATCTCTAGGCTGCAGGTTCAATCCTGTTCAAGGTTGACAGTAACATAGAATAATAATTAACACAGCTTAACACTTGTACCCAGCTATGGTTAGCGGATTGAGAACGAGATACGCCCATGGATTGAATAAAGGGTTGGGTTCAAAATTCCATGATGGCCCCCAAATACGAAAAGAATGTCCCCGTCTTCGAGAAGGCTTCAGAGTCCGACAAGAAATACCCGAAGAAGGCCAAAAGGCACATCTGCCAAAGCGTTGTACAGATAACAATAAAGATGAGGACAATAGTCTGATTAATCCAAATGATCAAGCGTCATCTAAAAAATTCAAAGAAATATTTTAAAAGTTTTTGTAATATCTTATGACTAGCAAAAGTAAGCATCCTCTGGGTAGAAGTTTTTAAGTAATAAAATATGTTATATTATAAAGACGAATGGAACTAAAGAACACATAAAAATGTCACACTTATATTAACGTTATATTCATTGATTTCTATATAAAATTATATATAGGATTGCTTTTAATACGTATGAGAACAACATTTTAGTATTAGAAATAAGTAACAGCAAATAATTATTTATCAAACCCAGTTTTGTTAGAATCATTATGCAAATTGTTCCCACCATTTACTATGTGAATATTTATTTCTTAGATTATATATATATATATATATATATATATATATATATATATATATATATATATAAAGAGAAATGGAAGTGAATTCGACGGAATGTAGTATAGTGAGAAATTTGAAAAAACACAGGTTTAAAAATGAGTGGTGAGTTTATTAGTCGACGCTGCAGTGTGTTGATCTGTTAAGTAGATCTTCTTCAGGGCTTTTGTTGATATAAGGAAGAGTATAAAAAAAATCACCATTATTGTGTGATAAAATTTTATATATTTTTTTGCTCTTCTTTATATCAACAAAAGCCCTGAAGAAGATCTACTTAACAGATCGAAACACTGCAGCGTCGGCTAATAAAATCACCTCATATCTTAAACCTGTATTTTTTCAAATTTCTACTATATATATATATTATATATATATATATATATATATATATATATAAAACATATATTTCAGGATTTTCAATGCATTAATAATATTGGCAGTTCTGCGACAAATCTGACAGCTAGACTTTATTAGAGACATCTTTAAGAAATAAGATGCTAATTAAGATTAAACAATGACTATTTGTATAATCGTTGAGAATATGACTTAGATAACTAAGGAAATTGTGACGTCAGTGGTGACGTAGTTTCGGTTTACAGACAGAGTTACATAATATCCATTATAATAAAGAAAGATAAGTGTCTGTAACCGAAATTACGTCTTAATTTCCTTAATTATTTATGTCATATCCTCAATTGTTATTGAATAATCATTATCTAATATTAATTAGCATCATATCTATTAACAACGTCTCTATTAAAATCTAGCTGAGATAGATTTGCCTCAAAACAGCCCATGTTATTAATGTGCAATTAATCCTGCAATGTGTTTTAGATATCAATAAGAAATGAATGTTTATATAGTGTATGCTGTGAATAATTTGCATACCGGTTTTAACAAAACCGTGATTTATAGATTATTTGGTGTTATTGATTTCTAATAATGTTTTATTCTCAAACGTATTAAAAGCAATTCTATGTAGAATTTTATATTGAAATCAATTACAATAAAATTAAGATATGTGTAATCTTGTTTGGGTTCTTACATAATTTCACTAGTTTTTCTAATTTTGTATAATATTTAATCATACTAGCAAAATAAAAAAATACCCTCCGGGCGATGTAAAAATAATTTTTTGAAAGATATTGCTTGAGGAGGTGGAAGTTAAAAATTAAATGTCGGAGAGTTTGAACCATAAATCATGAAATCATCAAATTTATTAAAGGAGTAAAAAAAATAAAACAATTTGAAATCGAAACTAAGTTCTATTAACTTTGAATATCTATTAAAATAAAACAAACTATATATAAATATATGATACTGGGGATGTATCTATTAAGACTTGTTTTAAACAAAGGACTGAGGACTGTCTAATGTTGCGTGCTCAAATTTTTAGTGTATTTATTCTGTTATAACGATTTCGGGTATAGTGACGTAGTTTTTGTTACAGATAAAAACCGGAAGCGAATCTCCATTATTAATAGATTAGAATCTAAATACTTAAGCACAGGGCACATATTTTTGCTAGTAGAAATATGAGTTTTAGGAATAGATGAAATTAAAAAAAAATTATAATTTAATAAATTAGTACGAATATGTATATTTACCAACACCCCCGTACGAGCAAGATGTGACAAGATAAATTTCTGAAGTGGAATTTTTTTTCCTCCTAGAATGATTACCTAAATAGAGTTAAAGAGTCCAGTACTTCCCTATTTACCCATATCTGAAGAGAGAATACTTGAATGCATACCTTTCCTAATAGTATTAGCGCTATGTGAAATGCAAACAGCTTCGTCAAGGATTTGAACTCTGGTGGACGAGTCCATTTCCTACAACTCTAACCATTACACCGCACGCCCCCCCCCCTCGTACGTGGGTGTCTGTGTCTTGAGAAGTAACATAATATTTGTGTCTGGCGTTTTTATAAAAATGCTTAATAGTCAAAAGCTCACAGTTCAAGAAATACTGGAACGCAACTAAATTTATATTCTTCAAAACAGGCAGAACCAAAATTAGTTCTGTCAAGTTTGGGGGTGGGGGTGCGGCTGGGGGGGGGAATGATCAGCCATTAATTGTAGCCATGACAAGCGCCACAATCTTGACGTTTTCTCTGACCCTTTCTCCTTTTTTTTCTTTTCTTTTCTAACGCCAAGTAAAAAAAAAACAAATAAAAATCCCCGCCCCCCCCAAAAAAAAAAACAACTAAATAAACAAAACACAAGAAACAAATCAGAACATTAAAAGTTTAACAAAGAAACTAAACTGTTCAGCAAGTCATTAATCACTTAGATAAACTCAATAGAAACACATTATGACCTAAACTACATTTTAAAAAGAAATATTGGGTCCGGTTTTAGCTCAGTCGGTAGAGCATAGGCCGAGGAATCCAAAGGTTCCGGGTTTGATACCGGTCCCGGTCAACTCAGAGCACGAGTTGCACAGATTGGGTAATCTGATCTGTGCGGTCAAGTGGGGAGCTGACGGTAGATGTGGCGCTCCACCTCGGCAAAAAAGAATCTCACTGGTCTAGCGCTAGCTAAAAGGGGATAGACACCTCACTGTCCGCCTGATACCGACAATAGGCCACACTGCCAACTCTACTTTACTAGATCATTAAGAGGTAGCAATGAATTCTAAGGTGTCATTATTCGTTTGGTGAAGTAATGTTATTGTCTGTCCATTCAAAAAAGATGTTCGGCGTTGTCATCACTTTTTTTCGAGCAATAATCTTTATGTTAAGGATAAGAAAAAAAATGAATATTTATGGATTCAATTTTCTTACGGACATGAAAGGCGCAAAAGAAATTTCTAAATTGGGATAAGGATTATTTTTCAAGTTTTATCAATGCAGTTGATTACCTTATCGACGGGCTTAGAATACATTAACAGCATCCTCAGCATCCTCAGCAGATGGGTAATACCGCCACAAAAGCGATGTCCCGTGTGGAATATTAAACTACATCTTGTTAGCAAAATCCAGTTCTAGAGGTTGAAAGAATCTATTTCTTTAAAAAAAAGGTTATTAAGGTATTTTATTTTATACTAGTTGAAGTACCAACCTACAATGGGTAAAAACTAGTGTTACCAGCCCTATTTAAATGGACAATCCAAATGATGGTTAGAGTCTTAGAACCAGAGAGAAAACCAGACTGATATGGAGTTTTATTTTATACTAGTTGAAGTACCAACCTACAATGGGTAAAAACTAGTGTTACCAGCCCTATTTCAATAGACAGTCCAGATGATGGTTAGAGTTAGTCTTAGAACCAGAGAGAAAACCAGGCTGATAGGGAGTTTTATTTTATACTAGCTGAAGTACCAACCTACAATGGGTAAGAACTAGTGTTACCAGCCCTATTTCAATAGACAGTCCAGATGATGGTTAGAGTCAGTCTTAGAACCAGAGAGAAAACCAGACTGATATGGAGTTTTATTTTATACTAGCTGAAGTACCAACCTACAATGGGTAAAAACTAGTGTTGCCAACCATATTTCAATAGACAATCCAAATGATGGTTAGAGTCTTAGAACCAGACAGAAAATCAATCTTTAAACATAGACTAACCCAATGATTGTTCAGCTCCTGTAAAGCAAACCAACCATCCAATATCACAACTAACCAACCAAAGAAAAAACAAAAAAACATCCCCCCCCCTCAAAAATATCAATCGCAAAAGAAGACACAGAAAAGGTTGTCCTATTCATTATGTATTTATGATAAGATATGAATTAAACAAATGCATAAAAGTTAATTGACTGAATAATTTTAATGGCATGTCAACTCTTGATTTATTTAATGCCTAAAGGTTAGGGAATCCTTTTCATTGTACATTCATATTGTGTAGTTTCGTAAGGGTTTTTGACCCACAGTTCTATCAAACACAACCTTTTTTTAAAACATCCTTTTGACCCATTGATGGGAACCAAACAGATACAATCACTCTGGGTCAGAGTATATCTACAAATAATGTCAATCAAGAAGTACTCCACATATCTCGATCTTTACGAATAGAGCCTCAACATCAGATGCACTTTAGTAGCACTTTTTAAGGGATTCTTACATATCTTCAGGGAATACCATCAGCTTATTCTAATCTTCAGGGAATACCATCAGCTTATTCTAATTTCAGGGAATACCATCAGCTTATTCTAATTTTCAGGGAATACCATCAGCTTATTCTAATCTTCAGGGAATATCATCAGCTTATTCTAATCTTCAGGGAATATCATCAGCTTATTCTAATCTTCAGGGAATATCATCAGCTTATTCTAATCTTCAGGGAATATCATCAGCTTATTCTAATCTTCAGGGAATATCATCAGCTTATTCTAATCTACAATCGACAGAGCATTTGAATAAAAGTAAAATAAAAAGAAAAATGAAAATGGATACAAGTTCGATCCTCAGCAAGAGTCTATTCTTGATTTTCCACCTGTACACTTGAATGACGACAGTAAAATATCCGTCAGAATAGTTACAACAACAAGCAAATGAGATTAAAATAAAAGAAATACTCGTCAATTTTTATCATAATGGAGATTGTGCGTTTTTCTATCTGTAACCGAAACTATATTAATACTCAAGTCACAATTCTCTATTTATGTCACATTCATCAGGATTTCATTCTTATTTAGACCTAAATTATTAATAACATTTTTTTACATTATTAATACTTTTGACCGTATCTGCATACTTATAACATGCAATTGTATCTATATATACAACAAAATCGTGGTTTACAGAGTGAACTCCCAGGCTAATTTGCATATTGATATTAAAAATTTGATTTTAATAAAAATATGCTTGGTATTATTTATAAATGTTTGGTTTTATCTTAATGAATGTGTACACAAATCTCGGGGGTAAATCGATTAACAAGAAGAAACAATTGTAATTCTATTCTTTATTTCTTGTTTTAACTAAATAGATAAATTATTTTTAAAAATAGCAATGAAAGACTCGAGTGATGAAAGAGCAAGTTTCAGTTCTATTTTTCGATTATACCCACCTCTGTTTCAACTCTTTATCTACATTCTTATTTAGTTTCATTAGCCTAATTCAATATAATATCCCAAGAGATTCCCAAGTTGTCCCAGACTCAAGAAACTGAGAAAATGTCAGCCTAACAATATCCAGAATACCAGCAACTCTGAAGAATAAGCAGAGACTCAACCAGATTTAATCCAGACGTAAGTAGAACAATATTAGTTAATTATGGAAATTACATGTTTCTCTATTAGACGCCATATCAAAAAAAAAAGAAAAAAAGTAATAACCTTACATACACATACTCCAATCCTGCCACGTGACATAACGATTTAGCTACATTTTCTTTTTTATTAATTGAGCCCGCAATTTTACACTATCACAAAGTCAAAAAGAGTTCTATGAGTTCTTTTCAAGGAAATATCTTAGTTGGTGCGAATACTATTTGGGTAATTCCATGTCAAATCATCCAGAAAAACGTAAAACTGTCACCTATCCACTTAAAATTTTCTGATTTTTTTTCCAGGTGTGGATATAACTCCGCCAATTTTTGGTATGGGAAGCTCAAATTTTGGTGATTTGTCTAACTTTAACATAATTTACACAAAATTTCAGAAAAAAAATGAAGGGGGTGGGTGACATGGCCTGGATGATTTGATATGGAATTATTCATTTATCAGTTTGGTCAAAGATTTGTCTCTTGGACAAGTTTCAATTTATCCAACGCAGGTAAATCTACATTTGAAATGATTTTTGCGCCAATTTGCTGCATTCGTTTAATATGGGATTATGTCCCTCCATTAGATAAACATATCGAAAAGAAATGACCGTACATACATACGTTCCAAATAAATTTCACCATGTCACATAGAGAAATTTAACTACAACTTCATTTCTTTCAATAGAGTCCGCAATGTTACCGACGTAATAACAAGTAGTGTAAACAAATGATCACGTGATACGAAAATAGATAAGTTATTAAAAAAACCGCAAGCGGAATAAAAAAGAGTTGACAACATTTAACACCTCTTCCATTGGTGTAACAAGACAAGATGAATTTAGAATCTATGACTGCGGTCTTGTCAAGTTTACGAGTGATAGACCATCTAAATGGTGACAGGGGGCGACCTGACTATGTCAACATCACCAGGCAGAAGTGGGAGTGAAAAGTTCTGTGCGACGCAGAGTTGGAATGATGACAGATCAGAAAGACTGATATATATATATATGTGTGTGTGTGTATGTGTGTGTGTGTGTGTGTGAAGAGAAATGGAAGTTAATCCGACGGTATATAATATAGTGAGAAATTTGAAAAACACAGGTTTAAATAAATAATTATGTATTATATATGTACAAATAAATAAATAATTATGTATTATATATGCACATGTATGTGGATACCCATGTATGTGGATCTTCGTGTATATGTGTGTGTGTGTATGCAAATTAAATAATTAATAAATGCACAATTATAATAAGATAATTAACAACAATCGTAATTAAAAATACACAATTTTTATTAACAAATAATTATCCATACAAATAATTATAAATACACATAAATTGTTTGTATAGATAATTACTAATACACAATTACAATAATAAAACAAAAATAATTACAACTTAAACAACTTTTACTATAAATTTTACCCCGCTCCACACACTCATACTTTTTTCTCATCACTTACTTAAAACACAAACGTATAAATATAAACATACGCAGATGTCTTTCTTCCTAACACCCCCTTACTTACACGCCCCACACAGCAACTCAGTGGTTTATATCCACCATCACAGATATGATAGAACCATTAAAATAAACGATCAGGTGGTAGATGACATGAGAGAAATTTGTTGATATGTCTACATCTAGAAACTAGTTCACTTCTTTTGTTCAATTTCTTTCGGTATGAGTAAAGATAATTCATTTAATTTATTAAAAACTATTGGAAAATATTGACCATTTTATTCTGGCATCTTTTAGACAACTTTACAAGGTACAGTGGGTTACACTACTTGTTATTACGTCGGTAACTTGCTATCCAGACAAATTCTTGGAAGTTGCTGGATGCAACTGTAGATCTGGTTTGGTCTCTTGAATGTAAACAATTTCAATTTCCTGTTGCTATCACTAGTAATCTGTGATTCTCGTAAGTCACCTCTTTTACATAACAGTTAGAAAAGTCATTATATGGAAGCCTGCAAATATCAAAATGAATGCATTCATTAATTCGATGTGGCAGCTTTAGAGCTATGTAACGTACGTGAGTCAGCCTGTTGTGTTTGGCCCTTTTGTTCGAACTGGCTTAATCAATAAACGACCAATTAAAAGCGTCTTCCCCATTGTTGATAGATGTTAGGTACAGCTTTTATCGCCGGCATTATGTTAATGGAAACTCGAAAATTGTCCTTAATTCCAGTTAAATACAACATCGACCTTCATTCATTCTTTTCTCAAACGAACTTTGAGGAACTAGAAGCGGCTACGCATCATCACCTGGTTTGGTTTGTTTTACGGCATATCAACCTCAGTGGGTCATTTAATGCCGACAAAGTTTTGAAATAAATTCATTTCTAATAGATACTCAATTTCTTTATGAGCACATTTTTCAATTCAACCCATAGATGGGACCGTAACATGTACTACCACTCAGGGTCAGAGTGGACGAGGGAGCAATGGAGATAAAGGGGTGCTTCACATTCCCCAAACCTCTAAAACGGAACCTCACCATCAGTTAGAGTTTAACGTCATTCCCAGGACATGTAGACCTGCTTCACCGTCTTCTAGCACCCATATGATAAAAAGGGTTGGGGTTTGCCATAAGCGCAATATCGTTGGGGCAATTATATAGTTGCTGGGGCTTGACGTGACCAGCAGATTGATCGGAAGGTTAGAAGAGAGCAAAAAACCCTGGTGTATTGATTTGTGTATTTTTAAGATCTATAAATGCTGGACATTTTTAAGTAGAATTTCAATGCTATTTCTATGTATATCTTGATTTGTAAATATCTTCGAATATAAATCAAATTTTCATAATTTTTGCACAAAAAGCAGGACCCGATGATATTTAATGTGTATATAACTATTTATGTCTCATTCATGGTTTTATTTCCGTAGCCTCATCTGGACATACATAAACTGCCCTTTATATATCTATTGATATATTACTACTTCATTCCTCTTCTCGAAGGAAAATACTGTCTGTGGAGTAGACAATATTAGTTTTCCTTTAATTTGAGACACACCGCCTGCAAAAAAAAAAATAAATAAATAAATAAATAAACGTTTGTGCATCAGCAGTATCACAATTTACAAGAAATTTATTTCTATCGAATCAAACATTTTCTGACCAATCAGCAAAGAGAAAATCATTACTGTCCAATCAACTGGCAGTGTATATTAAGTTTAATCCAAAGCTTATCGAGAATTTTACTCGGGATTCAGTTTCATTCTTAGTAGATTTTTACAAACAAATCTGGAGCGTAAAATACGGCATTAATTAGGGTCAGGTGGTAGATGACACGAGAGAAATTTGTTTATATGTCCACATCTAGAAACTAGTTCACTTCTTTTGTTCAATTTCTTTCGGCATCAGTAAAGATAATTCATTTAGTTTATTAAAAACTCTTGAAAAATATTGACCATTTTATTCTAGCATCTTTTAGACAACTTTACAATTCTATCGTTTTGGGAAATTGAGACGGCGACCCGAGTTCAAATCCTGGATGAGACCTTTTTGCGTTTCACCAGTTTTACTCTGGTTTGAAAATTTACCTTGCGTCGTTGTGGATGGGTTAGGTAAACATGAATAAATCAATAGATTACAAGGTGTGTCAAAAAGTATGGAGATTGAATCTGTATTTACCAAGATAGAAATGAAGAATGTAATGTTAATTTTTCAGAATACAAGGTGTGTCAAAAAGTATGGCGATATAATCTGTATTTACCAAGATAGAAATGAATGAATGTAATGTTAATTTTTCAGAATACAAGGTGTGTCAAAAAGTATGGAGATATAATCTGTATTTACCAAGATAGAAATGAATGAATGTAATGTTAATTTTTCAGAATACAAGGTGTGTCAAAAAGTATGGAGATTGAATCTGTATTTACCAAGATAGAAATGAATGAATGTAATGTTAATTTTTCAGAATACAAGTCAAAAAGTATGGAGATTGAATCTGTATTTACCAAGATAGAAATGAATGAATGTAATGTTAATTTTTCAGAATACAAGGTGTGTCAAAAAGTATGGAGATTGAATCTGTATTTACCAAGATAGAAATGAATGAATGTAATGTTAATTTTTCAGAATACAAGGTGTGTCAAAAAGTATGGAGATATAATCTGTATTTACCAAGATAGAAATGAATGAATGTAATGTTAATTTTTCAGAATACAAGGTGTGTCAAAAAGTATGGAGATATAATCTGTATTTACCAAGATAGAAATGAATGAATGTAATGTTAATTTTTCAGAATACAAGGTGTGTCAAAAAGTACCAAAAATCGATACTTTTTGACTCACCTTGTACTTTCACCAAGAAAGAAAAAAATGAAACTTCTCTGTTGTGATTTCAAATACAAATATCTTGTCCATTCTCAAAGAGATGCGGCGACGTATTTTCTTTAGATCTGAAAATTCGGACTAATCTTTCAGCTAAGCCGTCGAAATGAAAAAAAAGCTTCAAAGAAGATGTTGACTTGTTCTTTCTTGTTCAAATATTCCTCTAAGAAGCTGACACCAATCGTCTTCGAAAAATGTGACAAAGTCGATAAGAGACGGAAAAGAAACTTCACTGTCTACAAAAATGACCCTTGATATAAGAACTATGACACTTTTGACAGTATTAAAGGATTTGTATCATTCCCATCAATGAATGTACAACAGAAATGTATTAATGTCGAATGCTTATTAAAGCTGTCTACGAAAAAGTCATATGTGTCAGAAATAAGATCTGATCTAAGCTCTTCATACAAAACTGTTTATAGCAATAGATATAAAATATTCAAAATATCAATCAGCAAAGATTAAAAAAAAATGGTTGCAATATCTGTGAGGAGAGAGAGAAAGAGAGAGAGACACACACACAGACAGACAGACAATTATAGTTGATTGTCTTAGTTTACATTCTGCTTACCTCGTTTACTCGTCTGGATGCCATGTTCTCTGGTTGGGTTTACTGCTCTGTTGAGCTGGGGGTTGATTCTTCTTCGGGCTGGGCTACACATTGTTTGTTTCATTTAATTAGCACAATTTCATGATCAAGCTTTATTCGCAACCCAGCCCATTTAATTCCGCCGCGGTGAGAAACGACATCAGTGCGGTGACCTACGGTCCAACCACTCCGAAATCTGCGTCGCTTCTGACTAAGCAAACTAAAACTTATTCACACGCGTCTGTAATAGCGCGTTTTCAAAGGGTCAAAGGTCATTAACTCTCACAACTGTCGGGTGACTTTCCATGGACCCCATAATTCTAAGTCTAACGGACCCTAATTCGAAATTCTAACTACAGGTACGTTCATAATTTATGAGCTGCTCATAAATTATGTAACCGTAGTCATCATTGAGATGTTGCACTTGTCAGATTAGTATTAAATATTAGTTTAAATTTATTTATTATTTTGAGAGTAGTCTAGAATTTGAAAAAAGAGATGAAAAAATCTAACTCTTGGTGTTGCATAGGGCTCGACTACACAATCGTACATGTTATATACTGGTGTGCGTTATTTGACTTTATTTCTCTCATCTCAGTTTACGTGGTGGATGTGAGTGGCGGGCATTGATAATCGGCACTACTACTACTGGTGTGGTGGAAAGTGGTGAGCGAGCCTCACTGCCCGCAGCAGCGCTCGACCGTGTCGACGGTCAGACTCCTTGTGCTCTCTGCGCCGTCTCCTGGGGTCTCTCTCTGGGTGGACTGACAATAAGTATTGACGACCGCCCACGCATTTTAATCTCTTTGTCCCTCAGCCTCTTTGTTCAATTTTCCGCTTGTATAGAGGAAGTCCTTTGTCACACCAGACCTCTGTCTACCTTAGCCATTGTCTTCTCAGTTCAATTTTCCTTTGTCTTTTCGAACTTCCTGCGCAAAACAAACTGAACAATAGTCAATCTGCAACATTGGGAACATTAGGAAAAAATGATGTCAGTAACAGGAGATGACCACGGGGTCAATTTGAGAACTTGGCTGGGATGAGAGAATTTCAGTCAGCTGATCAAAAAGTTCAAAAAGCTTGAAAAATAGTTTTAAAATGTGATAATTTGGTTACTAGAAGTTGAGGTGCACACCCGTGCGAACAATCCAGTGTATATATCATGTGGTGTCATCTCCCCGAATGTAGTAGGGTTATCTTTAAGGCAAAGACGTTTTAGGTAATAAATAAATTAATAAAATAATTGTGCACACAAAGTTTTTGTTTTCGAAGACAATTGTTGAACAGCAATGAACACGAGATATATATATATATATATATATATATATATATATATATATATATATATATATATATATATATATATATATATATATATATTCAGGCATGTGCTATTGAACAACACGGAGTAATCCTTCTTCATTTTTTGGATCTGTATTTTTTCCAGTCGTCTGAATAATATATATATAACTTGCATGAAATTGCCTGAACTTTAGCTCTAAATAACATTCTTTCATGAAGCATAGATTTAGGGTGGGTGGAGTGATTTTCAATAAGGCTAACGTTGCCGGTTTGCAAGAATGTCATTTTATGATAAAACTGTCGAAGTCGAGGAGAGGATATATGAAAATACATGTTATTAAAAAAAAAGATTGAAAACGAATAAAAAAGTAAAATTATTCGTTTTCAAACTTATTCTTATAATGATTCTTCATTTATTTAAAAAAGCGATTTTGAAAGCAAATTATGAAAATAAATTTACCCCACGAGGAAAAAGATTGCTACCATTGTCAATCAGAAAGTTATCACCCAGCGTGATCATAGTGAAGAAATTGGAGTCAGAGGACAGAACCCCCAGGCCTCACCCCACTTCGTCTAAAAGGTTAAGGACAAGGTTCATTTCCTGATGCCCGAGGCACCCCCGCCCCCAAAAGATGAATGCCGACGAAACCAAGCAATATTAAGCACTGCTCTCAACTGCGTATCTTTGCACGCAAGAGTTATCGCTTATTAAATTCATGTTGTGTAACATCCTTCCCATGACTAAAGGGATAGGAAAATATTGTTTGAGGCGGGAATTCTATGTAGAACCAGGACATGGACATATACAGACAACAGTTATATAATATATATATATATATATATATATATATATATATATGTGTGTGTGTGTGTGTGTGTGTGTGTGTATGTGTGTGTGTGTGTGTGTGTGTGTGTTGAAATGAATAAATCATTATAGAGGTTTTGTTTCGTAAAACTAAAAAGTGCTCAATACTGTCCAGCAGGAAAAAATGTAAAACAAATGAACTGCTTTATGACTTCCTCTTAGTTTTGAAAAAAACTTTTTAGATAAAAACAACATTGTATTTTTTTCGGATAAATGGAAGTTATCCTTATAAAACCGATATGAGAAACCCTACACACACACACACACACACATTATATATATATATATATATAAAATGCACCGAGTTTAACTTTACACAAACAAGTTGAGAAGAAATCTGCAGAAAAATCTGTCTTAACCAGATTAAATGGCAAAAAATGTTGATCTCCTCCTACAAAACAGAATTTAATCCGATGCTCAAAATAAACTTATGTTTATATATTTCTTCTGATAAACAAACCCGCTATTTATTTTAACCAAGTAGGAACTGATATATCAATATATATATATATATATATATATATATATATATATATATATATATCAGTCATCCACAGTCACGTGTTTCGAAATTAATTTCTCATCAGTGGGGCTCGACTTTTTAACAGCTACCTCTAGCCGGGTGCGAAACCTGACGGAATTTTCGTCTATCAAGCTCCCTACCCTCACGTCATCGGGAACTGTCCTAATTAGTAAACCCTTGTGGTAAGAAAAACGAAACCGGCAAATATTTTGTAAGTACAAATATACTACCAAACTTCACCTGGGGAAAAAAGACCAAGAGGGTCGCACCAACCGAAAAAAGAATTTAAAAAATTGGTTAACACTATAACACTTGGCCAAAAGAAAAAAAAATTTATAAACTGCTTAGGATTGTTTAATGTTAAAATATAAAAAGTGCTCCATACCTAAGTAGAGCAAATAATGAAGTTAAACCTAATGAGTCAGAAATATCTACTAATAGTTTCGCTAAGTAGCTCATCAGGGAAAGAGTCAGATTCTTGTCCTGGTGAGCTACTAAGCAAAGCTGGCTTAAAATCAGTCATTTTAATTCATTGGCAATCCCAAAAATAGCTTATCTAAAGAAGAAAAAAAACACTTGAATAGAGTCCGAGGTTACTTTGGCCAGTCCGTTATGTTTATACACAATATAGAGGAGGACAACAGTCTAAAATATTTAAATTATTCATATCAAGTCTGATCTCATGAATACATATAAGTATAAGATGAACTAATATCTTCATATAAATGTTTTGTTTGAATTTTATGCAAATATATATAAAATCATTTGCGGATATAACCTATAAACGTTGTAGATAAAAAAAAAGTAATATAAGTAATTCCCTACAATTTTTATCGCCATTTTTAGGTTGCAGGTGAGATCACTTCACAGTGGAAATTCCTTGTGCTCCTTAGTGAAGAATCATTGGTTGTTTCTTAGAGTTCGGTAGAATCCTTTGGTTGTTCCTCGGTATTCCTCCCGGTGTTCCTTAGTGTTGGGTAGGATCCTTTGGTTGTTCCTCGGTGTCCCTTAGTGTTGGCTAGGATCCTTTGGTTAAACAGAGTCCGTTGGTTGAAGATCCGTTCGTCCGTGCAATTGAACGCCTTTCAAGATCGGCGATTAAATAGTTAACCAACCACGTATTCGAACGTGTTGATTGGCTGGTTGAATCCACCCGCCGACGCAGAGTCTATAAGTTTAAGTGGTGGATTTCAACATATTTTATATTACAAAAGATTCCAACAAGAAGTGACTCAGTTTATGGAACATTATCAAAACCGCTAATTGGTGAACTTATTGATTTACAATTACCTTCAAGAGGAAATTAATCATTTAATACCTTTTTTTTTTTCATGAGAAAACAATTTTTTCTAAGAAAATCTTTTTCTTTTTTAGACAGGAATAATTAGTGCCATCTTACTCTTTTTATAAAGAATAACTACTTGAAGCTACGATTGTTTATAAACGATTATTATTAGTTACTTGAAAAAATAATTGTGCAAACTGTTAATAAATAGAAATAATTAGTTGATATCAAATAATCATTAGAATTGGATAGGAATTCTTGAAATCGTGTAATCTGCATCTTATTTGTATTATATATATATATGTTGTATTGTCCTCGCCCGGAAAAGGAAGCTTCCGGCAGAGGGACAAAGAGAAAGATAAAAATATATATTTAAAAAGAAAGGGGAAGTGGAAGAGAGGGTTTCCGGTCAAGGAAGCAGGGAGAAGATAAAGAAATATATAACAAATGTCCGTTATCAGATCAAAAGATAAAGATGCGGAGGCGTATCTATCAATATAAAGGCCAGAGTATTCGAGCCGACAGTCAGGGAAATAGCAGCAGCCGAGAAGATAACGTCGTCTCCCGTCAACCCTCGGGCATTTCCCCTGTGACCACTTGTCATCGTCTTCGTCAGCCACCTGGAATTTTCATTGTGAACACTCGCCGCCCATCACCTCTCACTCAACGAAAGAAAATAAAGACGGGTCCTATTTTTGTATATACGTATCTGTTGTTTATTGAAGTCCAGTCAAGCGGCTATACAACATATATACATGATATCATATAACTGTTCAAAAATCAACTACACACAAAATACAGATATAACCGTACAATGAACTCGATTCCCTAACCTCGTGGTATAAAATAACCCTAAATAGAAATAATAAAACATTATAAAGTAAAAGGCAGCGGAATTAGACAATTCGATTTCAGAGCAACTAATTTATTTTTCTTATTTCTATCTTTCTTTCTGATTCTGATTGGATTTTTACGGCATGTCAACTCTTGTTGGGTTATTTTATGCTGAATACCATAATTCATTCTTGTTTGGTATTCAATGCTTTCTAAACTCATTGTTTAATCTATTTAACTCACAAATGGAACCCTAACGGTTACTACCACTCCGGATCAGAGTATATCTGGGATTAATGACGATGAAGGGTTACTTTACACCTCGCAGAGCTCCAGAATTGAAACCTCACCACCAGATCTAATTTAACGTCATATTCATGACAATTTCTATTTCTATTTTGATATTGCATGGAAAATGCAGCAATATCGTGAAGATAACATTTTTTCAACATTTTTTGAAAATATCTTTTCTCATAATTCTTTACTGATAAGGGAAGAAAGTTGTGATAATTTTGGTAAGCAGGTTATGTGAACCACTGATAAGGAATTATTATATCACACGACCGAACATATTTCCTCCTGTGTTTTAACTTGTGTGAATATATTCAACAAATCTTGAATTATTAGTTTACCAAGTTGGAGTTGACAGAAACATCTTATTATAATGGAGATTGTGTGTTTGTCTGTAACCAAAACTATATTACTATTCAAGTCATAATTCCCTTAATTATTTACGTCGAATATTCCATGATTTTATTTTTATTTAAACCTCAATTATCAATAAATTTGTTTTACATTATTAATACTGTTGACCATATCTACATACTAATAACATGCAATTGTATTTATATATACAACACAATAGTGGTTTACAATGTAAACGGGAAGGATAATTTGCATAGTAATATTAAAAAATTGATTTTAATAAATATGTGCTTAGTATAATTTATTTCTAATTGTTTGGTCTTATCTTAAGAAACCAATTAACAAGAAATAACTAATTTTATTATTTAAAACCTATTTTAACTAAATAGTCAAAGAGGAAAATTTAGCAACGAAAGACGGGACTGATGGAAGAGTAAGTTTCAGTTGTTCTATTTTTCGATTATACCCCCACCTCTGTTTCAAATCTTTTTATCTGCATTCTTATTTAGTTTCATTATCCTTTCTAATTTAATATATCTAATTACATTAAAACTAAAATACTTGTTCCCGGTGGGTGCATATATTTTTAACAACAATAATAATATGGGGTGAGAAGATATAGATTTATATCTTTCCCAATGACATTAATCTTAGGAGTTTTGACAAATGTAACGGCAAAATAGAGAACAAAACTGGTAAACTCAGAAATGGTTGGTATCTGATCCCAAATGACATCCAACTTTCAGCATTTACACACCCATCAGATGGATCTTTTTTGTAGGCAAACGAAATTAAATGATGCTTACATATATTTGGTATTCTATACTAATTAGATGATTCCATTTTCCCCAGAATGCAACGTCAATGAAACGATAACAGCCTCGTTCAGGAATTGAACTAAAGTCTCCGATTCCATTTCCGCTGTAGATAATCGTTACAGTAAGCACACCTCATTAGAATCTATTTTATCTCTTACACTAGAAAAAAAAAACTGCATTTCTTCCTATTATTCAACGTATTTTGTAGCTTGGTTCTATTTAATGAAAACCCTTCAACAAATATATTTTTATGCTCTATATTATTGTGAATGTATTGAACTTGGTCTTATTTATTGGAAACTATGAAAAGAAAAGATATCTATTAACCAATTCCCTAAAGGCCACCGGATGCAACATACACCAAAAGGTTGGAAGGTTATATCGACGAAAACGTTAAGAGCCACAAAAAATAAGGATTGATATAAACAAATAAAAAAAATGAATAGAATGATGAAAATGTTTAGAATGTTCTAGTAGCGAGTAGTTTGTTTATGAATTAACATCAATTCATTTGATCATTGTAAAAGTTGAATGAAGGATTTGAAGTTGGTTGCAATTGGAAGCTTTTGTTCCATCTTGTAAATATGGCAGTGAAAGAAAGGAAAGAATCAAAGCTCACGGTAACAACAAAGATATCTTGAAAACGTGCAAGGGGAAGTAACTCAGAATGCATAAACGAAAAGACCACAGAAAAGGTTAAAATTCAAAGATGGGCGAGGAATAGGATAAAAAGAATTAAAAAGATCTTAAAAGACAGATAACGTTCATGGTAAATGATTTTAGCATCCTTCCATCTATAAGAGACAATGGAGTAGTGCCCCAATTTTTAAAACTACGTAGCCTGGGCGCGTTCATACGGAGAAAGAGCTGTTGCCGAAGCAGCAAATCTTCCTGCTCCACACTGTTGCTGGGATCCAAAGGAAAGGTAAGGAACCAATGCAGTTTGACAGCGGGTGTGTTGCAGGAGTTGCTGGGTAGCACTGGATTTTAGTATCACACCATCCCCGGCTCTTGATTTGATTTCAGGGTTTATTCCCCTTGCCTTTCCTTAGAATTGGGTAAAGCCGCTAGGCAGCAGAGGTTTTGTATTGGAATTATCCTTGAATTAGATGGATTGATGACCAAGGCTAAAGAGCCCCTTCCAACCCATTTGGGGATTTATGTAAGTTGTAAGTACCCCAATTCTACTACTGTCGGCGTTGTTGAAGAAGGTGTTTTCCTATTTAGTTTAATGACACAAAATACATGCCAAAATATTCCTTAGTTCTGGGATTGTGTTATGTTTGAAAAAAAATCCATTTTAATTGGCACTAATTAGTCGTAATTCTAATTCTCCGCTTGTATTTATTTTTATCCATCTTTGCAAACTCACTTTTTCCCAGATTATCTATCAGAGCTCAATAGGTGACCCAACGGGTCACGTTTTGTTTAGTATTGTTAGAAACTCTAACAGAGGCATTTGTGAATATTCCCCTAAATATTCTAATCTTTACTGATTTCGTAGGCACATATTCAATTCACCACTTCTTGGTAAATGTTGCACATAATTCTGAAATCTATCGTGATTATTCGAATTAGTATTTCTTATTTGGTTCTAAGAAAAACGGTTTTACGCACGTATTGAACAATTTTATTGTTTATTGTATTGCGACTGACTCGGTTTTATTTTTCTTTGTTTTCAACGAAGTCAAAATTGTAACAAGGTCGTGTTTTTCTTTCCCCAATGAGTCATTTTCTTTATATATATATATATATATATATATATATATATATATATATATATATATATCTCCGGAATGTCGCGGTTCGCTAAAATATGGGCAAACCCCTTCCCTAATTAAAGTCAGAGGGACAAATCCCTACAATAACATTGTTGACATGCTGGGTTTTTATTTATTGGGGGGGGGGGAGCAGTGTCGATAGAATATATAATTGCGAGAAATGAAATGGGGGGAGGGGTTAAAATGTAGAATAGGAAAAAATGGAAATAGAAAAATAAAATTTAAAAAATAATGTGTAAAAAGGTTTATTTGTTTTTTATGCTAATTTATTTGGACCACGGTGGAACTAGTCTTGTTAGTCAGATTCTTGCCCTGATGAACTACTAAGCGAAACTATTAGTAGGTATATCTAACTCATTAGGATTAACACACACACACATTATATATATATATATATATATATATATTATATATATATATATATATATCCTGCTTACAACTTTCTGCAGTATTACATCTACAATCATATTTGCCAGATGGAGACACTGAGATAACGTATGAGTTTTGAGTGGAAATATCATAACTGATTGTCTCCACAGATAATTCACGATGTCCTCCCGAATTTAACGGATGACATTTCAGCGAAGACTTGACTGGAATCTCAATACACTGAAAATATGACACAGACGTCCATTTCAACGATCATTCCTTTCTCAACGTAAATATCTTATTATAATGAAGATTCGGTGTTTGTCAGTCAAACGAAACTACGTCACTGCTTATGCCACAATTCCCTAAGGAATTGCGTACGTTTATCAATGAGAATTTAATTTATAGTCAAAATACATACAATAAATCTTTATTGACAAGGTCTCCATGAAAATCTGATATTTGCCTCAAAACAACCCATGTAATTAGTGCATTTAAATCCTGCAATATGTCTTATATATCATTAAAAAAATTAAGGTTTACATAATATATGGAATGCTTAATTTACATTCTGGTTTTAACAAAACTGGGTTTAATAAATAATTACTTGGCGTTATTGATCTCTGATATTATTGTTTTATTCTCCAGCGTATTAAAATCAATCCTATGAATGATTTTTAGATAGAACCAATTAAAATACAATTAGAATAAATGTAATCATTTTATATGCGTTCTTATTTAGTTCTGTTAATCTTTCTAATTTAAAATATTTAATTATATTAAAACTTAAATACTTATGCCCGGACGGTGCATATTGTAGCGAGAGAAACTACTTCCATGGGAACTCAAAGCAAGCACGAACGTGTCTGATGTGCGTGGTGAGGTACTTGTGGTCGAAAGAGTGGTTGGCGGTGAGACGGAAGCATCGAGAAGATGGAGAGGGGTGTCAGAAGGACTTTTTATAGAACTCATGCAATGCATTATGGGTGATGTAGTCTCATATAAAAAGCAGCCCATTTTGCCTGGAAGGGAGCTGGTCTTTATTTCAGCGACAAGGCGGCAGAAGTAGAAGCAGAAAGTAGGGAAAGAAGAGAAAGGAAAGGAAAGCGGAAGAAAGAAAGTTTAAGAGGAGGGTGACAAAATTCATAATATCTACGTGTATATTCCGTTAGGCAAAGTTTCCATTGCATTTGGCACTACATTAAAGGTTGGTAGGGTATTACGGCATGTCAACCCCTTGGGTTATTCTATGCCGAATACATCTATTGGTAATTAGCTATTAAAAAATGTTTAATGCCGACAAGGTTTTGAAATATTTCATTTTTAATGGATAATACAATTTTGTTTAGAAACTCATGTTTTCTATTTAACCCATAGATGGGACCCTAACAGGTACTACCACTCCGGATCAGAGTGGACCAGGAAGCAATGGTGATGAAGGGGTGCTCCACATTCACCAAACCTTCAAAACTGGAACCTCAACATCAGATAGAGTGTAACGTCATTCCCAGGACATGTAGACCCGCAGCCACCGCCTTCTAGCACCCATATGATAAAAAGGGATTGGTGCTTGCCATAAGGGCAATAAGGTTGGGAAAATCATATAGGTGCTAGGGCTAGCCGCCCGTCTAGCCTAAGTAAGGTTCTAAGTGGAGTGTTGCATGTCATGGACTACTCATCCACCAAGACTCCGTCCTTAAGCACGGGTCACCACCCACGACAAATAGGTGGCCCCATTCGGGGAGTGTTACCCCTCTGCAGAGGTGCAGTTGGTGCATTCTAACGCCTCAGCCGACAGGGCGGGGACTACATTTAAATTCACATATTCTTGAAAATATTAGTGAAAAGGTAATAGACTGCCTCAGAACAACAATACCGGTCCTCACTAACTCAGCGTGAGTATCACAGTTTGCATCTGCACAGTAAGGTGAGTAACTGATGGTAAGTGTGTCTTTCTACCTGCTATAAAATAACATTTTCGTATTTATCTTGTTTATACAACAAATGACTTCAAGATATTACTATGCCAATATCGTTTTTGTTATTTCAACACCTCAGACGTTTCGGTCAAATATTTATCACCAACTTGTTGATTGTTTGACAATCAATCAACCAACAGATTTTCTATCAGCGAATCAATTGAAAGTGTCCAATATAACACATCGAGAATTCTCCTGGTAAAATAGGCGAAGTAGATTAGGTTTCTTCTCGCTTTTATTGCTATAATTAATGTTACTAGCAGGACCTGTGGATATACTAGATTGATTGATTTTAGTGGCATGTCAATCCATCCAGGGTATTTTATGCCAGGTGGTAGGTTGTGAATGATGATCAAATTTATTGTGATGTCTTTCTTTTCAAGGATTTTTTATTGATTTTGACAGTTTGTTGCTAAGTGGATTGGAAATCAGTTTAAGGAATGAGTTTATAGGGTAAAGTTCAAGTTTGTTATAAGCGATAGTTTGGTAGAAAGGTTTTTAAACATTTTTTCTATTTAACTCACAGATGGGACCCTAACAGGTACTACCACTCCAGGTAAGAGTGAACCTGGTGATGAAGGGGTGCTCCACATTTCACAGAGCTCCAGAATTGGAACCTCACCATCAGTAATAGTTTAACGTCAATCCCAGGACATGAAAACCTTCAGTCACCGCCTTCTAGCACATATATAATAAAAAGAGTTGGGGCTTGCCATAAGGACAATAGGGTTGGGACAATCATAACGGTGCTAGGGCTTGATGTGACCAGCCGATTGATCAGAGGGGGACTCTCCGAGCGCCCGTAAGGCAGAAGTAAGGGCCAAAGTGGAGTGTTGCATGCCATGGACTGCTCAGCTACCTGGGTTCCATCTTCAAGCATCACAGGTCACCACCCACAGCCAACAGGTTGCTCAATTGGGGGAGTGTTACCCCTCTGCAAGGTGCAGTTGGTGTATTTTAACGCCACAGCCGACAGAGCGATGTATATACTACAGTTTGATAATTTCATTATAATGTTTGATATGTATTTAAGAGATATTGCAATTAGTGCAATACATAAGTAAAGTTGGCGATATCAGCCGGACAGCAAGGGAGTCTATCCTCTTTTCGCTGGCGCTAGACTAGGGAGAATGATTTTTTGCAGAGGTATAGTACCACTCCTATCATCAGCTCCACACTTTACCATGCATATCAGATTACCCAATGTTGGCAGGGACTGGTATCGAACCTAGAACCTTGCGATTACCGATCTAAACCGTAAATACGTAAAAAGGATAATCTTGATTTAACTCACTTTTTTCTTTCCTTTTTTCATCTTTCCTTATGTTCGATGGAAAGAGATAGACGTTGGCGCTTCTCTGCGCTCACCCACTCTATCTTTCGCCTATTCTTTCTTTATTATATTTTTTCTGTGTAGCATATCCTTTTGCTTCCCTTTCTTTGATAAAAATGGAATAGTCCAGGCAGGCAACGACACTCATATGAAATAAGGTTTCGGCGGATAAACAACACTAGATAATCAGGATTTACATATTTGCATTTTATCTTGGATGATTTGAACAGTTTCATTTTTAAGCGGAAGTGAATTAACGAGAGTCCTCTAACTTTGTAAACAAAGTGAGGGTTAGCTATACGCCAGACGGTGAATTTACAATTAAATCCCTATTTAGAGAACTCAACCAAGTGGGAGTATATATATATATAAGATAAAACATCACCTGTAACAAATATAAACAGCATATTCAACTCTACTAAAAGTAATGAAGAAAGAAGGAAGTAGGATTAAAATAAAACAATAATGTACCGTAACAAAATACAAGAAGTACTCGTGACAATGTCACTATAAGCAAAAAGAAAGAACATAATAAATCTAATAAACTGAAAACAACACAACCTCTAACACGAAACGAAGCCACCATTGATAAAGACAAAAACAATAACAGAAAGCAAAACATTGTGATAAAAAAAAGTGTAACGTTGACATCGACGTTAAGAAAATGCAAGTTGCATTAACGAGGAAGTTTTCAACTCGACATATTTCCATCTCTTAATGAAAGGGTGTGCTCGACAAATTTCTTCATCATACTCGTGAGTTTGATTTTATCTTTTGCTGTGACTGTATAATTTACTAGGGTGACCTTTTTTTCCAATTTAAGGAAGAATTTATTTCACCGAACGTAATCACGCATACACACACATGCTCTGTCTCCGTTGATGTCTCTCCCTCTTCTCTCTCTCTCTTGTAAGATTTTCTCTCGAAAAAAAGAAACTCTCTATAATTACACCAAACTCACCGTGATGCACTGGGTTTATGTAAGAGAACTCTTGTTAATCAGAATTATTAAAGTGGCAACGGACGTTACAAATTTAAATTAATATAAGTTGTGTTGGTTGGTTGGAATTTACGGCATGTTAACCCATTGGGTTATTTTATGCCGAAGATATTTTTGTTTTATTCCTTCTTGATGGGTTCTCATCTGTTTTAGACTCACTTTTTTCAACATATTTTTTAAACTTATGTTTTTCTATCTAACCGATAAATGGGACCCAAACAGGTACTACCACTCCGGGTCAGAGTGAACCTTGAAGTAATGGCGATGAAGGTATAATCCAGACTCCCATGAGCTACAAAATTGAAACCTTACCGTTAGATGTTTAGCGTTATATCCAGGACATTAAGACCCTCAGCCACTGCCTTCTAGCACATATATGATAAAAAGTATTGGGGGTATACCACAAGGCCAATAAGGTTGGAACAATTAGTTTAAGTTAGTTTATTTAGCATCACCATGTCGTCGAGGCGTAGAATACGCTGACTACATCCCTTGAAAATGGGTAAAGAATATCAAATTAATCTTATTGGGTATTCCATACTAAATTCTAACCAGTGGTGAACTCCTAGGTCAATTGTTCCAGGGGAATAAAACCTCTTAGATCTAAATTCTTGGCCAAATAGATAGGGTTGAGATTATTTTGTGTTTGAACTTTATAGATAGATTGTTTCTTTAACAACTAATATTGCAACAAAGTACGGGGTGTCTATGATTGTGAATATATATTTTGTACAGAATATAATCGAAAACCAACTAATGTTAAACTCACTTAAGCACAAACTTACACTTACATTGTTTTTCCAAAGAGGCGTTTTCTGGTTACGGTTATCGTTGTATGAAATGGTTATCGGCGAGCCAAATTCAAATCTTGGACTGTGATGTTTGCGATTCACCTCGCGTTAATGCCCTTGGGTCAGTTGTAAGAAAAATATGGGTTTATCCTCCCTAACATTGTGGATCCAACAGCTCTGGCTACCGGACGAAACAGGGTCGAAGAGCCCATAGGCAGACTGGTTCAGAACCTCACCAGCAGCAGAGTAGCGAACAGACCACAGAAGTAGCCCATTCAAACAGACAGCCACGAGCCCCAGAAGAACCTTAAACGAATGACGAGAAATCTAAACCACACCAATTAATCACATTTAAGTGTATATATAAATTTGAATTTCATGCCCTAGTAAGAAAATTGACCGCTAAAAGAATAGGTTTTAGCAATTTCATACGCACAAAATATAAACGTTATTTGAAATTAACTAATCGTTTTATTTTTCCTTTCTTACGACTCGTATGGCGAGTTGATAGAATTTCCCATAAACCTAGTTTAATCAACCTATTTTGAAAAGGAAAACTGAATTCTAACCAGCCTTTCTCCGCCAAGAAATTGCCATTGTGTCACACCCTTCTTGTGGCATGATCTAAGGAGGCATTCTTAATGATCCGAATTGAAATCGTCCACGTGACTATTTGCGTTTTACTTTGTCTTAATTCCCTTGAGAGAGGTAAGGATCTATCTGTTCTTCTCCACCCCAACATTTGGGTAAATAATTGGATAGATGGGTTAGTTAGCGTTGTTAAGGCAAACAATATGTGAGAATGAATGCTCTGAATTAAAACCGGCTTTCGAATTAAAAATAGACCTTCGGTTACATCTTGCTCGTGGCAGAAATGATGGGTAAATACATAGTTTTACCAAAAATTTGTTTATTATTTTGTGTGTTTTTGAGGAAAGTCATTGTGGTGAACCTACCTTGTCCCCCTGTCTATCTTAGAATGGACTGTTCATTACATTATAAATAAGTCATCTTTATACTATTAATCATGTGCTGAATAAAGACTAAATAAGGTTTCTTTTTGGTGTTGTTCATTTCATTACAATAATTTATTGGGTAAAAAGTCATAAATGTTCATGTATTGTTTCACTTGTCAGACCCCCCCCCAAAAAAAAAAAAAAAAAAAAAATTCCCTACAGAAATATTTCATTGGAAACCCGATAAAAAATTGAACTTTCAATATTTTCTTATTTAGAAAATATTTATTTTATAATTTTAGAATTTTTTTCTTCTGGTGATCATAAGTCAAATTTATTGTCATGTATTTTCACTTTGATAAACGTTTGGTTTAGTTTTAACGAAATAAGTCGTTTAGTCAGACTTCAATTTTGTAACTACAATTTTTTTACGTCGCTTTAATTGACTTATTTGATTTACAGTGTGATTGTATCTCTGGAGAAAATATTAATTTTTACGAATATTGGTAAAATTATTATTGGTACCGAATTGACACAGTCGGTAGAGCACCCACCTAGGAATTGAAAGGTTCCAGGTTCAATTGTAGTCCAGTTGGGTAATAATTTCTTAGAAAAGTGGAGCTGACGGTAATATGGGCTTTCTAAAAGTAAAACTAGCGTCAAGGGGTCTCCCTCCTACTTACTTATTGTTGTACAATGGTTAAACAAATGACTAAAGTGGGCAAAACACGCGCGAAAAAGTTTGATGAACTCACTTTAGGATAAGCACGGTGATGATTGAATGATTTAATGTTTCGGACTGTTGTCCTTATCTTTGTTGTGGCATGTATAAACACAACGTTCAGGCCGCTGTATCATCGGTCCTTGTTCAGGTGTTCCTTATTTACCTTAGAATAAAGTCATCATCATACGATAACCTTGAGTTCAAGCGGGGTTTCGGAGTTTTAATATCATTACTACTAGTTGTCTTGAACTCAAGGTTAGGTGACTTTATTCTAAGATAAATAAGGAACACCTGAACAAGACCCGAGGATACAGTGGCCTGAACGGTGTATTTATACATACTGTCATAAGAATTACAACTGTTAAAAACATCAACATTATTCACATCAAGCCCATCAAAAATACATACAAATAACAGTTATCGCGTTTAGCAAAGTAACCATATCATGTCAAATTACATTCACAGAAAAACTTTAAGAGTTTTAAGAAATGAGAGTAAAATTGCTGGATAACACAGTATCCAGAGAAATGACTGAAATATTCACCTGCTAGGATGTACCCGTTATGTAATCATTATAAGAAACGGTGAACAGAGTTTAAGTCCTGGACGTGGCTATTTGCATTTCCAACTAGTCTAAGACAAAGAAAACTGAATTAAACCAGCTTTGCTCTGCTTAAAAATTGACTTTAAAATCTCTGCATTATATTAACTTCTTACAACAAATCTTTCTGATTTGCTTCTGTTGGAATAAAGTGAAACAAATAATAAAAATAAAATCTCCCAGAAACCCTCAGACAAGAAGAACCTTCGGGGAATTTGCAGAGAAAAAACCCTTCCTACCACCAAAAAGAAACTTCGACCATTCCAACGCAGACCGTTATTGGGAACAGATTCAACGACTGGCAAAGAAATAAATTCCCTCTCTACGATATAGCTATGAACCTAGAAATAAAGTCTAAAACCTAAAAGTATCTTTTGTCTTCGCCTCTACTTTTCTCTTCCCTAATTCCTATTCAGCCTGACAACCAACAAAAAAGAAAGCCAGGTATAATGGGTTTTAAGAAAAAAAAAATAGCAACACACCAAATAACCAAAAGCTTAACCCTCATAAGATCCTGTACACCTCATCTGTATTTAGATGTTGTACTCTTTCCGCCAGTCGCCACAGCCGGTAGAGCATCTGACTGGGAACCTTGAGGTTCCTGGTTCGATTCCGGCCCTCTCCAACTCAGTGTATGAGTAGCATACGGATAGGTACGGTAAAGTGAGGAGCTGATGGTAGGTGTGGCGCTTCGCTTCAGACGCCAAAACATCTTGATCTAGCGCTAGTGAAAAGGGGATAGACTCCTTCGCTGTCTGGCTAATACTGACTTACGGCCCTCCCGACGACTTTACTTTTTTACGACAAAGTAAATATATATACACACTCACTATCACCAGATCTTGCTTTCTGAGCAAAAATATTGAAGATTTGATTTATATTCATAAAGATAATTAAAAAAATAATGTTTAAATAGTAACAGCATTGATTTTTTTCTAGTATTTAATATTCCAAATGGGAGACATTAATTTTTATTTTCCGTGTTCGTGTGCCATTCTTTCTGACGCCCCACCAGTCCGGATCAAGACAATGTATTTTTTACATAGGGAATTGAATGGGGTATCATGCGAGGATCCAAGTCACGATTTAGTAATAATGGATCTGCGAGACTAACTTTTTGCCTCCCCTTCTACCCAGGCGACGCCTATTAGCCACTTCTAGTTTCTCATAATTTCCTAGGTTTTTGCTTTTTTCTTGCTAATCAAAGTTTTCTTTCCTTTCACACCTTCTGAGATCATCAATTTGGAAGAATTTAGAATCAACCACACCATTAATTTCAAAGAATATAACAGATATTAATATAAATTTAAAAAAATATATTAATACATAAGCATAAACAAACATACATATATATATATATATATATATATATAATATATATATATATATATATATATATATGTGTGTGTGTGTGTGTGTGTGTGTGTGGTAAAGAAACAGCTTAAAAATCTGTCGTTTTGAGGTTATAGATCTATTTTCACCCACAGGTATTAATGTATACCTATGAGTATCATCAGACCGCTGACTTTATTTGAAATGGTAAACAGAAAATTCATGAGGCTTAATATACAATTTTTCTGGGAAACCTTGGAAGGCTTTGATTACAGTTCTTCTCATCCTCTTAGGGGGGGGGTAGGGGGCATACGGCTAGGCTAAGAAATTAGTTCGCCAGGTGGTTTCAATCTGGGTGGTTTTGTCCCTTCAATCATTTTTATTATTACTATCCAGGGGCATCGGCCACCTTGCCCATCTGATCGTTGGATTAAAAAAAAGAATACTTCTTAATTTTTTAACTGGTCCTTTTTAATGAACCGTTCCCTTTTTTCCTCAGATGCTTCCCTAACCAAAATCCTCATAGATTTTTAATCTTTTTAACCTATGTACATAAATGGAATGCGCCGACGACTACTATAAGTAGCAGGAACAATTGTGGCTTGACACGAAGCAAATGCGAGTCAGCTCATAACTGTATTGGTCTGACGCAATCTCCACTTTCTTTGCTGTAATTTCTACTCCTTTTGTTCAATACATTTGTATCCATTATTACCAGTTGTTTGTCTTATTTTTTACCATTAAAACCCCACAACACCAACATTCCCCAAGTCACACCCTAATAACAAGCAATGGAAGACAAATTTCAAACAAACTGATATAATCAAATAATTTGAACATACATGTTCTTATAACAAATTAAAATTTACAATTTGTTAAACAATCATATAAGTTATCGACCGAAATAAATTTATAATAGCCGGTTGGCTGAGCTATCTTTTTCTTACTAAATGTGTAAATATTGCTCAGAATATAATCTATTAATTGTCTTACATTGGGTTCTTAGGGATTTGAAATAATCCTTGTATAAATCTATGTGTGCATCTGCATGGGTATACATTGTGGATAAATGGAGGATAAAGATGATCTCAAATAGAATCATCCCCAATTTACCAGTCGACTGGATAATTTTACTTATTTATATATGTATATATATATATATATATATATATATATATACACCTTTCTGAATCAGAGTGGACAAGGTAGTAATAGCAATTGTATATTGGCAAGCATTAATTACTTACAACCAAGTAATCATTGTAATAGTTCTACGATTACCAAGAAGAAAAAAAAAACAACAAAGTCGAAATCCCCTTTAAAATCTGACTGTGCTTTGAGTTGATGAAGTGAAACCAACTCCAAAACTGATTCGTTTATTTCAATATCATTTACAAAGAAAGTATTCGGCTAATGTTTCCCCCACTAAACATCTCAGTGTTGAGAGAGAAAGCAAAGTAACATTGGCTCCAAATTGATTAACTCTTTGAAAGGTTTCTGTCTAAATTTCAGCACGATATCCTCTCTTCTCGCTTCATCACCGAAGAGACACGAGAAGCATTTTCTTATTTTTATTTTCACCTGAACTGAAATTCCAGCCGATCAATTGATCCTTGGGATTATTTCACCTCAAAATAAACATTCCAACCCCTCCACTGAATCATCGTATTTGACTCTTTTCGTTAATATCTTTCTCATCTTATGTCAAATCTCTTTGTATTTTCTCTCTCTCTCTAGTTCTCCCTGTCTGTCTCTCTGTCCCTGTATATGTCCCTCTGTCTGTGTCTGTCTCATTACAGACAGTCGACTGAAGCATTTATCCTTTCCCAGTTTTTAAAACTTCACACTAGACTTCTTTTTGCCTTTCACACTTGCTACTTAGACGCATATTCTGTCTGGTCTTATTCAGTATTTTATCCACATTCAAGAAATCTGTCGTGGGGGTTCAAAGTTTAAGGTATCGGACATGTATGCCGAAAAATGTTGTTCCCTTAATGATAAATTGTGATATTGTGAAAAGTACCTAGATGTAGATATATAAATATTTCATTTTTACTTTAAGTATACGCTCCTACATTTGGGGCGCTGGTGGTTGTCGTCAGTGATGTAATTTATATATCTAGATAATAAATTAGAATAAATTATAATAAACTATTTAAATTTCTTTTAAATGCATGTCGCAATGTCATTGTTTCTATTAACTTTTAACTTTTATAATTTAATAAAGGTATACATTCATCATAATGTGGCATATAGAAATCTAATAGACTGCAATGGGGTTAACAGATTAATAATGGATTAGAAGAGTCTTATTTTATCATTGTCAGAAAGAACTGAAATGGTTACATTACAAAATACTAACAGTACAATCAGGAATGAAGCGCTGCCCCCTTTAGATGTACCAGATACTTTTTACGATATTACAATTGTTTAATGGCCCCCCCCCTTTATTGGCATACATGTCCAATTCCTAGATTTTTACCCCCTGTCTGTATATATCTGCAATCACTTATTTTTCACTTTTAACCACCATTTAAATCAGAATCACACAGCTAAATCTTTCTTTATTCGTATTTCGTTATTCAAAAATATTTAAGATTCTTTCCTCCATGGTAATGGTACTTTGAATATTGTGACGTTATTCCATATAAGACTTTCACAAAAAAGTTTTTTCTTGTTATGACACTAAACTGCATCTAATGGTAAGGTTCAAGTACTCCTTCATTAACATTACTCTCAGGTCAATTATAATCCCCCTATTGCTCTTATGACAACCCCAACCCTTTTTATCATGTGATAGAAGGCGGTGACTGAGGGTCTTAATATCCTGGGTATGGCACTAAACTCCACCTGGTAGTAAGGTTTTAGTTCTTGAGCTCAGAGGAAGTGTGGAGTACCCCTTCATTGATATTGGTTGGTTGGCAGCCTTCCATCTACGAGAGAGATGGAGTAGTGTCAAAGTCTTTTTTAAATATCTATTATTATTTTTTTAATTATATATATATATATATACATATATATATATTTATATATAATATTTTTTTAAATTTAAAAAAAAAAAAAATTTTTTATTTAAAAAAAATCTTTTTTTGTTGCTGTATTTTTTCTCTTTGAACTACATAGCCTGGGCGGGTTCATATGGAGGATAAGCTGTTGCCCATGCAGCAAATCACCCCCTCTCCTCACTGCCGCTGTGATCCAAAGGAAAGGCAAGGTACCAATGCAGTTTGACATTACTCTCAGGTCAATTCTGATCTGGGGTAATATTTACTGTTTGGGTTCCATTTATGGGCCAACTAGATGTGTTAAAATATGATTCGTATTCGATAGGAATGGATGCCATATAAAATACTTGTAGCACTTGATGAAAAAGTTAGTCACAATTATTCATAGAGTGTGGAAAACCAGCCTTTTCAGAATATACCCCAAAGAAGTCGGGTCGCTACTTTTATCGTCCAGTAAATTAAACTGGAAAGATTTTTCTTTGGTGGACATCTATTTGTAATTATACTAGTTTCGTTATCTATATACATTTGGGGTAGGATTTATTTATATTCTTTACTAGAAGTGGCTACTCGGCGTTGCTTGTGTAGAGGGGGTCAAAAAGTTAGTCTCACAAATCCATTATTACTGAATCACCAGTTGGATCCTTACAGGATGAACCATTAGAATCTCTATGTAAAAATAACCTTGCATTAATCCGGACTGATGTGATGTCAGAAAAAGTGCACAAACATTCTGAAAATAATTTTTTTGTGTCCTATTTAAAATGTTAAATGAAAAAAAAAAAAATTCCATGCTGCTGAATTTAAATTTTATTGTTTAATAATTTATTTACTTTGTCATTAATTGTTTTATTTTCATAGTTTCCCCCGGACATACATACACACCAACTGTCCTTTATATACGTATAGATAAAGATTTACTTTCTCAATATTTCTCTCATCTAACCCCATCCTCATTTTCTGTATCATTTTCGCGCCTAATCCTCAATCCCCAAAATATTGTTCTGATTGTGAACATCTCTTCATGTGTCACAGACCCGTTTATTGGTGAAAGCTGTTTATAGCTCAAATCAATACAACTTTTCGACGTGAAGAGATTTTTACACTGGAAGATTTGGAGTTAATCTAATCTTCAGATCACTGAATGGGGAAAACCTATGTTTCGTTTATATAACAGTTGACTTATTCTCTTTTGCCCCCAAATTTGGTTTGAGTGAGCCCGTTCCCAAAATGGATGATTGCCCCGGCTTAAACTGAACATTTGACGAGATCTTCCGGAATTTTCAGCGTGAATTGTTTGTTAGATTTTGTGTTCGTAAATTGTTTTGTATTTTCCTCGAAGAAAAATTAAACATCAGCTCACTTCTCAGGTCTCTTTTGCACAAAACTGTGCAAGGCACATGATGAACTTGTTTTGATCTGGACATCTTCAAGAATCAGCAAGTTGATTTAATTATTTAGAGCAGTAGATACCTCCAATATGCCATGTGAAATTTACCCCCCCATTATCTTTAACACAATAAAACTTGCATAAAGGTTAATATTATCTTGAAACGAAATTGTCAATTCAAAAGAAGAAACATTAAAAGACCTCCTGATGATTTTTAAAAAATTCAGCTTACAGAAATAATGAAAATTATGAACGAAAACAATGTTTAGATTTTCGCACCGTTAAATCAACTGAAAAAAACGATTTTTCTTTGTTTCTATAAAGATAAGAGTCTGAATAATTATATCAGAAGATTTTTATAAGTTTCTATTCGGGAGTTTGTTTTTTTTAAATAAAAGAACCATGAATACAGAATTCTGCCAACAAATATCAATGAAAAAACTGACCCTGATTTTAAAGAAACCCCGGAATATTTTATTTATTTTTCAAGATAATGGTCAGTAATTTTCCCCTAATCGAATAATTTGATCTTTAAATTAACTGGGTTTTTTTTTTTACATTGCTTAAACTAATCACGTGGCGTATTTTGGTGTTACCTATAGAGCAGGGATCAAACCCCTTTTCAAGGATAATTGAAAAAAATAACGAGCGCGGGCTACATCATTGTGTTAACTACTTGCTAGCCAAATCGAAAGCTCTGTATCTTTCCATGTTATATTCATGGATGAGTGGCGTAAGATGCACAAAAAACAAATTTAACCAACATATTTATTTTCAAAACATTATCAAAGGCAACATTCAAATACTGTCGACGGGCCTGATAAAATGCATTTGCGGGTCGGATCCGGTCCGTGGACCGTAGTTTGGTGACCAATGATTTAGAGAGAACACTTGAATAGGTTAAACGTGTACAATTGTATTTAAAATATTGAAGTTTAAAAAAATTAAGGTCGTTCTCTTATTTCTGAATTAAAAGTTTGAAATTTTTAACTGTTAATAAATCAAAATCAACGCACATTTAATTTTGAGGAATATTTATCTTATTTTCGTCAGTTCAATTGGCTGATGTTGCTTTGTTTAAAAATTCATTAATGCTAGAAATTTAATTTTAAAATACCAAATATAAAAACGTAATTTATTTACTAATATTCGCATTCCTTAAATGTACGACCGTTATAATCTTGCAACACCCTCTGGTTAAAAATGAGATCATCGAAATCGTCCAAGATGAAAAGCAAAAATGTAAATCCTGATTATCTGGGTGTGATGGTACTAAAGGGGTATGGCACATTACCCATATCTAAAGAACTGGAGCCTCATCATTTGTTGTAGTTTAGTGTCATTGTTACGTAGTTTATGAGCAGCTTATAAATTATGTACGTACCTGTATTTAGAATATTTAAATAATGTTCGTTAGATTTAAAATCGAAGGTGGGGAATTTTCCATAACCGTTGAGATTATGATTGGCATGACATTGATCCCAACTGACCTTCCGGTACAGACGTGAGGATAAGTTTTAGTTTAGTTAGTCAGATGCAACCCGATTTCTGAGGAGCGCGGACGCTATTGTCTCCGCTCTGAATCGGCATCTCCCCCCGCGGCTGGATCTTGGGCTGGGTTCTGGAAATAAAGCTTTATTAAGAAACAACCAAGATGACAACCTGAAGAAATCAACAGAAGATCGAACCCCAGCAGAAGCCATGAAGAGAAGTCAGCCCAGAGAAATTGACCGACGAGTTAGAAGCAGTAAGCAGCGCGTCAACAAGCAGAATGTAAAAATTAAGAACTATCATCTACCCTATCTAATCTAACGGGGTATCATATACCCGATGTTGAACGGGTATATAACATCATACCAAGTACACAATATATTGGTGAATAGGGATTCTTACCCCCTCATCAGGGGATTCATTCAGCATATTTTATTCTGCCGACATAATTTATTTGTTATGTCATCTCTTTATTAAAATAACAGTTCAATAAATATTAGATAACGATGTCTATGTAACCAACTATAATCACCAAGCCTGGGTTAAGGGCATTGAGTTTTGAGTTCGAAAGGATCCCAACCAATGAGAACATCTGTCTTTTCTTTGAATGTACGAACATAAGACAACTGAATAATGTAGGCAATATTTTACGCGACGAATAAGAAAATGTTTTATTTGAGACAATGGACATCTATAATTACCGCCCTACGTTGATTAGATCATTATATATGATGTGTAATGTAATTAGACAACACCGGTTGGAGGTTGTTATGATAACTTGATAGTTGAATGGTGAAACCATTAAATATGAAAGAAGACGTTCACACGGTGCAACTCGAACATCAGAAACAATATCAGTCTAATCATCTTTTAGAAGTTTGCAAACCAGATAAATGTGATTGGAATCACATCTCTTGATAATTATAATTGAATTGAACAATTCTTCCTATTTAGCTGCTCTAAATGAATGTTTACATCGGACAATTTCGCTTGTTTTCCTCAGCTGAAAAACTTATGCCGATGAATAATAATGTTCGTCTTTCGATCTATAATAATATGAGAATATAAATTCGTCAGTTTGGACAGCCGGATCTTTCCACAGAAAAAGACGTTCTCCCAACTGCAAAAGTCCCCTGGCAGTCTTTTCCCACCTGCAACAATTTTACAGCAGTCCTCAATTAATCTGCCATAACTTACACTTTAGCAAGATCAACACAACTGTCTCGGTGTGGGAAGACAGGCCTTAAATAATGATTCACTTCCCTGACCAAGATCCTATAGCCGGGCCAATCGCGCCCAGCGCTGCCATCAAAACTGGACAGCTACAGAGATGTTTCTTGTGGAGCCACACAAACCCTCACCAGCAGATAAGGATAATAGTCCGAATAGTCCAAATGATACAAATTATCAAGCCTCATCTAAAAAATCCAGAGAAAAGTAAATTGAAGTAGAAAAAGAAAAGTCTAAAAATATTTCAATTCAGAGGTGAAGAATTACGTTCAATAATTTTTGACGAGATTTCATGACGGCCAAAATCGATTATTCACTGAGAAAAGTAGAAAGAAGAATTTGAATAACGAGGGAAACTTCAGACGATACTTGAACATGTACTCAGTCTATCAGATACGAGGAAAAAAGGTGAGAGATTGTATACTGATTGTTACTTTGATTTAACTCCCTTTACTCTTTTCAGTATTTAAAGGAAATTAAGAAATTATAACTAACATTCAAATTAAAAATATGCCCCCCCTCGATTGTCAATGACGGACCCGAAATGCTGTTTTACCTTATTAATTAAACAGTAAGTGCAAGATTGTGCTATCTGTTCTTAATAGACAAATATACAACTTTCGGTGCCTCGTGAAATTTGATATTTAAAAAAGTGAAAAATCGACCTACCCCAACACGTGTATGTCACATCTCTCTAACACCGTACCCTCACTCTCCTTGTAGCATTTGGTTGGTTGGTTGGTTGGTTGGTTTAAAGGCATATCAATCCCTATGGGTTATTTCATGCCAAATCTTTTGTATATATGATTTATTTAAGAAATAATTATCAGTAACTTCATGTGTATTAATAAATATAGTGGCTAACCCTTTTCCTTCTTTTCATTACGATCGATTGAAAAATTAGCGTTATCGTTTCTGTACGGCCACCCCCTCTCTTTATCTTTCCCCCTACTATCTTTTGTGTGACATGTCCTTTTTCTTCCCTTTCTGTATAATAAAAACGGAATGGTCCATTATTTAGCTGGGGTGACGGCACTCAGAAGAAATAATAATTTTGCAGATAAAACAATTTGAAATGTAAACTTTAAATATGTATTAAAATAAAACAAACTATATATAGATATATAATACCAGTCATGTATTTATTAAAACTTGTTTTAAAAAACAATGAGGACTGTCTAATGTTGCATGTTCAAATTTTGAGTGTATTTATTCTATGTTATGACGATTTTGGGTAATGTGACGTAAGCAGTGACGTAGTTTTTGTTACAGACAAAAACCGGAAGAGAATCTCCATTATTAATAGATTTGAAAAACACTAGCTATGTTTCACGAATAGATTGTTCCGGTGAAGAAGAAATATTTATTGATACAGCATTTTTTCTGAAGTTTTGAGATGAGGCTTGATAATTTGTATTATTCAGACTAAAAATAACGCTATATGAGTCAAGGAAAAATCATACATAAGAATAAATATTCTTGGTAAATAAAACATTATGTTTATAAGTTCCAAAATTCACTCTGAATTGTCCAATTGGACACATGGCTCAAAGGAAATAAGGATTGAGTTAATACAATTCTAAGTGACAATCATCTCTAGGTTACAGGTTCAATTCTGGCCAAGGGTGATTATAACAATACTTACTACTTAACACTTGTACCCGGACATGATTAATGGAATGGAAATAGTCTATCACCGTGGATTGAATAAAGGGTTCGGTTCGAAGTTCCTTGAATGCTCCTGAGTTCGACAAGAAGGTTCCCAGGTTCGACAAGAAGGTTCCCGAGTTCGAGAAGCTTTCTGAGTTTAACAAGAAACACCTAAATAAGGCCGGATGGGGGACACACCGGCCGAAACGTTGTGTAGATAACAATAAAGATGAGGACAATAGTCCAAATAATACACCGCCCTTTTTGTGAAAAGTACGGAGATTTTTTGAAAGAAATTGATTGTGGTGACTTAGAAATTTCATTGCGGATGCCACAGTACTGTGGGTGTTTTCTTTGTTTTATTATATTTAATATTTCCAAATTCGAGGATTTCAGAAATTCTTTCACAATTATATTTAATTTCCGAAAGTTCTCGTTGCAGAATGAAGTGGGGGTGGGGGTGGGGGTGTATGGAATTATTGCCAAATATTTGGTGAATATAATTACCTTTTATATTTATATACTTGAAGCGGCTATCCGGCGTCGCCTGGATAGAGAGCGAAGGTGGTATAATGGCTAGCAAGCTAGTCTCACAGATCCATTACTATTATATATATTTACCAACCCCTCAGCACGAGCAAGATGTGACACAAGGTAAATTTCTTAAGCCGGATTTAACAAGTTTGAAATCAGAGTTTTCCTTCTCCTAGACTGGTTACCTAGCCAAAGTTAAAGTGCCCAGTCTGTCCTGCTGGAGGGAGAATTGGATTCATACCTTTCCCAACGGCATTAACGCTATGTGAGCTTTGTCCAGGAATTAAACTCGGGTCGACAAGTCCATTTTCTATGACACTGACCATTAGACCACGCGCCTCGATTACTACTACTAGCAAATATATGCACCCTCCGGGTGCAAGTATTTAAGTTTTAATATAATAAAATATCATATTAAATTAGAAAGGCTAATGAAACTGAATAAGAATACAGATAAAAAGATTTGAAACAGAGGGGGTATGATTAAAAAAATAGAACAACTTTGAAACTAACTCTTCCATCAATTTCCGTTACTCCCGTCTTTCATTGGTAACTTTTCCCAATTTAACTATTTAGTTAAAATAGGAAGTAAAGAATAATATTACAGTTATTTCTTCTTGTTCAGGGATTTCTTTTAAGATTTATCCCAGAGATTTTTGCTTATATTCATTAAGATAAAACCAAACAATTAGAAATCAATAATATTAAGCATATATTTATTAAAATCAAATTTTTAAGATCAATATGCAAATTAGCCTTCCCATTCACACTGTAAACCGCTATTTTGTTGTATATATAAATACAATTGCATGTTATTAATATGTAGACATAGTCGACAGTATTAATAATGTAAAACAATTTTATTAATAACTGAGGTTTAAATAAAAATAAAATCATGGAGAATGTGATGTAAATAACAAAGGGAATTGTGACTTGTATAGTAATATAGTTTCGGTTACAGACAGAAAAACCCACAATCTCCATTATAATAAGATATAGGAAGTTGATTCATCACTGGATGCCACATAAAAATCCCCACGTAAAAAAAGACATTGACTTAATCCGGCCTGGTGAGAGGTCAGGAATTTTGGGGGGATAGGTAGAGAGAATAACATCGCATAATATAAATTTTTACTCAATGATTTACAATTAAAAAGATACGAATAAGGTGATTTGTTCAACTAATATTATATTTTAAATTGTATTTTATATATTTTAAACATCATAATTTTTATGATAGTGAATTTGTATATATATTTTGACGTTTTACTTTCATAGTTTCAAAGGACATACATACCGACAACTGCCTTTGTATATATATATATATATATATATATATATATATATAAAGTGTGTCAAAAATGTATGGAGACTTTTTGTACATTTTCACACCTTGTATTCTGAAAAAAAACAAAAACTTCCATTCATTTTTCCTTTTTGTCTAGTAAACAGAGCTTTAAACTTGGTACTTTTTTTTATACACCCTGTATTCTGAAAAATGAAAAAATGGAACGTTATTTTTTAGAATACGAGGCGTGTCAAAAAGTAAAAAAATCTCGATACTTTTGACACCTTGTATTTATAGAATATTCTTTTTTTCAATAATCCTTTTACGTCTAAATAAAAGCAAGCACCTTTTCAGACACTTTAAAAACTCACCATTATTTTCACTCTTTGTAAGTTTTCCACACGTTTTAACAGTTGTTTTTTCCCATTGGCGAGCAACTGACAGTGACCAAGCACCGTCGACTCATGGACCAAATTATCCTAATTTAGACATGCATACGCTTTCACAAACATTGAGAATTTTTTATTCATAAATATAGCAAATTATATATATATATATATATATATATATATATATATATTAGTTTTTGTATATATCTAATTACATGGAAGTATCCATGTAATTAAGTAGATACCAAAACTTATATTATTACTACTATCATTACAATTATTATTATTTCCCTAAAGATATTGAGCACTCTAATATTAGAATATGTATTGGCTTCCTACAATCTCATCTAGTGAGTGTGTTAACCATACAGTGGCAATGTATGTATGTATTATATTATATATATGTTGTACATACCATCTCTCCAACACTAGCGCCATAAAACAACACTTAATTAAAAAACACCCAGATAAATCCCCCGCCCCTGATATTAGAAAAATTCTAACCGAAAATACTAAAATGATCTACAAAAATAATAAGAAACGTCTACAGATCCTACAAGCAATATGCATAAAAAATAGAAAAATCCTAACATTAATAAAATAGCATTTAAAGTCGGATACAACATATTAAATATCTTTAATAACTAACACTTCACTTACACCGCCTTCTTAAAATAAATAATAGACTCTCCAAATTTAATAAAAACATAGATAAAAGAACTAAAAAAATGAACTAAAACCAATTTATATACCCCATGATGACGACTGGCGAAACAGTCGAAAGCGCTCGGGATAACAGTATGGGAAATATTCTATATCAATTGGATCCAAACACAAAAAAGATCGCCAGCCGACTTGAAAAAATACAAATCCAAAAAATGAAAGAATACTCCGTGTTGTTCAATAGCACATGCCTGGAAAAAAAATATATATGTGTCTGTGTGTGTGTGTGTATATAGCGTAGACAGAGTCAACGGCGTTTGGTAACTTAGTTTCTCGCCCATGCGATCTTCAGACCAAGCAGTGGCGGCTCGTCTATACGCACTGTGGAACTGCAACATCACCTATTTTCACGTGGCCTTTATTTCTTTTCATGTAAGTAAAAGTAGAGTCGTCGGGGCGGCCTAATGTCGGTATGAGCCATACAGCGAGGGAGTCTATCCCCTTTTCACTAGCTTTTTGCGTCTGAGGTGGAGCGCCACACCTACCATCAGCTCCGTACTTTACCGCACAGATCCATGTGCTACTCATACGCTGAGTTGGCGAGGGCCGGTATCGAACTAGGAACCTTGTGGTCTCTAGCCGAACGCTCTACCGACTGAACTAACACCCCGAAATTTACACTATGTTTAAACATCGTTTTAATGCGGATATTTTTATCTGAGATATTTCGATTCTAAAGTCTTTTAAATATAAACATCCCTGTATAATGTTATTGACACTAGGTTTATGATGTTTAACTTGGCTGATCCTAACAAAGATGATTTAACGGAGGTTGAATAGAATTAGAGTTCAATGATAGAAAAGGAAGTGAAAAGTGGCGAGGAATGAACTAGGTTGAACGACGACCGAAATTAGATAAGGTCGAAAATATGGCTGATTGGAAAGGGAAGGAAAAAATCGTCCGATAAAAAAAAGAGAGGAATGGCTTTTTGATGCATTTGCTAGGGAGAAGAAAAAACATCTCTTGAAAAGAAAAAAGATAAGAATCGCGAAAAAATGGAAAGTTTGTTAAAGTGCATTGAAAACATTCGGTGATTCAGATAGAAGAATCAATCAATAAAGTCAGTGAGTAAAAGATGAGGAGAAAGATAAAAATCATCTTGTGCAAAAGAAGCAGACTCAAAAATGAAAAATAGTATGATAGAATAGAAAATGAGGAAAGGGTTATGGACGATTGTGGAAACGTAAACAACGACGGGATAAAAGAAAAAAAAAAGATTGTTGAACATATTGGGATAAACAGAAATTCTTACGTCGCATTTTGTGGAGGTTTAGTAAAAAAAAAACAAAAAAAACTTGGGGGCGGCTGGACAAAATAATAGACGCACAATGAAAAAATATGCTAATATTTTGTAATCTTATTTTCATGTGTGTGCATAAATATCCAGCGAACAAACCGTTCATGGGTTGTCATTCACTAGTTTTCAAGAATAAAATAAATTAATAAAAAAAAAAATAATAATAAAATAATAATAAAAATAATAATAAAAAATAAATTAATAAAAAAGAAAAAGGGCGCGTGAAAAGAATAATTGCACACACGTAATAATAAACAATCAATTGAAAACATTGATGTAAGTAGTGAATAATCGTAGAGAATTGAAAATATAAACTATTTTCCTGGTTAAAACCAAAACTTGAGGGAGGGAATCGACAAAATATTAGTCGAACAAGAAAAAAGTCTGTTGATAATTTGTGATCTTATTTTCATATTTTTACGTGTGTGCATGAATTTCTAGCAAACAAACTGTTCTTCACCTATTATTTGGTAGTTCTAAAAAAAATTTAAAAAGAGAAGAAAAGAGTGCTGGAAATAATTGCACTCACTAAATAAAAATAAAAAATCAGCGGAAGACTTTTTTGCTGCAAGAAGTAAGTAATTGTACTGACTTCAAAATACGAATTATTTTTCTGGTTAGAATAATTATTCGTATTTAATTTTTAAAAGATTAGGCTTGGGTAAATGTTAAAAATAATTAAATAATTTTAGTTTGAATAAAAAAAAAAAAAAGGGCGGGGGTAATGAAACGTCACTTACCTGGTAGACGGATAAAAATGGCGCCGATCAATGAGACTTTTTTTTATAGAGAGCAAACCGGAAATGTGAGGCATTGTGGGGGTGGGAAAGGTGGCAATAAATTCCAATATTTTGCAGGGGAAGAGATTTGTTTAACGTTTCAATGAGTTTAAGCCTACATAGAGCGAAAGAGGCTATGCAAGGAGAGAATGCCAGGTTTATTTTTGAATGGATCGGTCAGCGAGTGAACCTAGCTAAATAAATTCATGTAGAGGTATGATCAGTTTTGTTACCCTTCCCCCCCCCCAAACTAAACCTTCCGAATTATATGTCGAGTTGTGATGACACACTCATGTACTTCACTTCTTGTTTTTTGAATAAAAAAATAATTTTGGAGTGAGTACATGAGTGTGCTCACTTCAAATAAAGAGTTTAAGCCTACATAGTGAAACATCGAGAAAGAGTAATGTTTAGACCAAGAGAGTAAAGAGAAGATGTGGTCAAGATTTGTTCAAGTCCGCCAAATAAGAATAATATAATTTTGCTTGGTTTAACCTATCATCTTTTCATATTGTTAGATAAATGCAGAAATTTCCTGCGAATTGTTGTATAAGTACAGTAATCAGCCCCTGTGTTTAGTCTAAATAGAGTGATCTGCCCTTGTCAGATAAAGTAGAAATAAAAGCCGGGAAGCGGCCATTTGCAATTTGGTACTTGGCACTTGACATTTGAACTGCTGACCACGTCTTCCGTACTCTATAATTGTTAGATAAATGCAGAAATTTCCGGCGAAAAAAATGTTGTTTTTTTTCAGCATTATTCACAAAAAATAAGTGTATTGAAAACTTTATCGTATTTATAAGGATTGGCCCCTATATTTTTACGGCATGTGGAATTAACCAAATTAAAATAATTAAGTTTTCTTAAATAAATAGTTACAATGGTATGTCATGAGTTTAGAATTAGGTAAACAAAAGAAAATCGAATGAATATTAGTTTAGAAATATTTTAGGAACAATAGAAACAATGGTTTAAATTCATCCGATAATTTACGTCACCAGAATTCCACAGATATCAAAATCATTCGATATTGCATCATTGCAAATCACCTGATATTTGAGGAATATTTTAGCTTAATCATCACGTAGACAAAGACAATAGGAAAATTATAAAAATACCCTTTTAGTTGAAAGACAAGAAGGAGACACAGAGACAGTGAGGAACTTTCGCTCTTCCTGACTCAACAGAGTTGGAGAGGATGCTCCTAACTCGACAGTGGGAATGTCCGAAAACATCAAATACGACTCAACAGGTCCGTCTATCTTTTCATCTCCTATTTCTCTCTCTCTCTCTCGCTCAACAACAACAACTTTCAATCACAAGTTCCAATCACAGACAAACTACTAATATGTTGACACAAGCAATCACACTAATATAAACACCATGTCACAGTTGTCACACACAACTATACACAGACACAATCAGACTGCAACACCACTGAAAGAACAATGAAACTATATTAATTGTATTTATGTATATAAAGTTTGTTTCCTTTATCAATGTCTTCTTCTTTTGTTACCTATGGAAAATACATTTTCCGTAGTCCTTATACATATAAATTGTAGGGACCCATAACTCGGATCTTCAACTCCTCAACCACACACTGACCAAACAAAATGGGACCCTCCATATTTTACTTTCTTTTTTCTTTTACTTTTTAAAAATCATTTTTTTGATAATTTTATTGAATTGAAAAATAAAATCTGTATCAATTCATTTTCTATTAGTTTTCGTGCATAATCTTCTGGTTAGCTGTCTCGCTTAGCATAACATTAATATTAATGTTTCTATGACAGAAAATGTTAAATATATTAAATCTATATAAATAATTGAAGAGTTTATTTATCCTCTGTAGACGGCCAAACAGTCTGATGTGAATCTAATACATTTGTTATATATACTTATTTAACCCAGGGAAGGTTTTAATCTAACAATATCCGTGTTTTACAAAACAAATTTAACCCCTCCGTTTGAAAAGAAATACAAAAAATCAGGAAATTATCCGATTTTAATAAAATTTTCAGTGTTAATTTAT